>JAJIBD010030620.1:0-26615 GCA_021461705.1 Cryptotis parvus | reverse complement strand
CCCTCCCAGGTGCCTCGTGAGTGTCTGGGCACAGGGAGAGCCAGTAGCAGGCTGCCCCATGTCTGTGAGTCTGGATCCAGCATACCTGGGCGATTTAAAAGACTGCTGCTGGAGCTGGAGGCGATAGCCCAAGCGGGTGGGGCGTTTGCCTTGCCGCCACCAGCCTAATGCCGGCAGGTTCGATCCCACAGCATCATACGGTCCCCAAGCACTGCCAGGGTAACTCCTGAGTGTGGAGTCAGGGAAAAAAACCCTAGGCATTGCCAGTGTGACCCCAAAAAGCAAAATAGATAAATAAATAAATAAACAAATAAATAAATACATAAATACATAAATAAAAATAAAAGACTTGCTGCAGGGAGGAAGTCCGGATGTATGGAAAATGGAGGCCATCATGGGTGAGGGGTCGTGCAGCTTGTTGCAAGAGTTCTGCTGGGGTGGCGGGCCAGGGCTAGAACCTGCAAGGGTCTGGGAGCTTACTCGGCTCTGCCCCAGAAGCGTCAGGAGCTACCAGTGGGGTCAGGGGACCATGTAGGATGTGAGGAGATAGAGCTGGGTCTCTATCTCTAAAAGCTCTATCAAAATGATAAACTCTTTTGGGAAGTGAGGAGGACTACACCCTGGCCAGCCGGTGCAAGGCAAGCATCCTATTACACTGAGCCCAGGGGACCTGGCACGGCCACAGATCTGGCTGGCATGGCAGCACAGTGGAAAGACTGTTGCCCTTTTTATGCGGCCAACCAGGTTCAATCCCTGGCATCCCACTTATAGTCCCCCAAGCACCGTCAGGAATAATTTCTGAGTGCAGAGCCAGGGTAACCCTGAAAGCATCGCTGGAGTGTGACCCCCCCTGCAAAAAAAAAACCCTCCAAGGAATATAGAGTGGCATAATAAAATCAATCAGCTCTCATGGAGTAAACCCCAAGGATCTTCAAACAGTGACACAACAGGGTGAGGAGAACAAGAGGATTACACAGAGCAAAATGAGGGAAAGCCAGGCAAGGGCATCACCTTTATCATCACTTTTTTTTTTTGGGTCACGCCGGCGTGCTCAGGGGTTACTCCTGGCTCTACGTCGAAGAATCACTCCTAAGCGGTGCTCGGGGGACCGTATGGGAATGCCGAGAGAATCAAGCAGGCTAGCCAGCATGGAGCCGACCCAGCGTGCAAGGCAAATACTACCAGCTGGGATATACGCTCCAGCCCCAATCAGGGGGTACTTTTTTACAGTACAGTAATATGAAACTTTATTAAGAACCAGGATACCAAAATGACATATATAAAATTGGAAGCGTAGTAATTTAGAAGGAAAAGTACAATTAAAAAATGAAAAATGAGGAAGGCTTAAAATGCCTACGAATACCAAAATTCAGGAAAATATAAATGGCAGCTTTTATAGCAGCTAATATACTTGAAATGTTTCTTTCAGATTTTTTTACATACCTCAGTATGTTTTCCCAGTAAAGTTTTATAAAGTCATTTTAATTATTTTTTTGTGAGCATGAAAGTTGAACCAAGGTCTCAGAACATGAAGATGCCAGAAATACAGTCTAATACTGAGCCTGGCTCTAGACCTGAGGCTCCCCACCCCTTTTTTTTTTTTTCTCAAACTATATTTGCCAGCATTCAGGATTTATTCCTGGCATTCAAGTCTCTCACCATCGGCAGCATAAGAGACCATATGTGCTACCGGGAATCAGAGCACGACCAGGCAAGCACTTTGCTCTTTGTACTATCTCTCTTGTCTCACACTTTCTTATATTTCACTTAGCATAATCCACCTTAACTTTTGGTGCCCGTGTTGGCACCAAAGCAGAGCCCTGTCTATATTTTTTAAAAACTGTTTTTGTTATCTTTGTTGTTGCCCCCAACATTTGCTCAGGGCTGACTCTTGGTTCTGAGCTCAGGGATCACTCCTGAGATCTCAAGGGACCATAGAAGAGGCTGGGAATTGAATCTGGGTTGGCTGAGGGTGAGGTAAGCCTCACCTTACCTACCACTTTATCTCTCCGGCCAGGTTTCACCTATTTTAATGGTAGAGTAATGTTCCATTAGTGCAATGCAATAAGGTCTGTTAAATCTTAATATCTTCGTCAACTTTCAGTCTACTTTTTGTGAATGGTGTGTTCAGTTCTTCTGCGTGTGTGTGTGTGTGTGTGTGAGTCAGTTCCACAATTTCATCTATTTTTACGTGTGGCTATCCAGTTTTCCCGCCTACTTGAAGAGATTTTATTTGCTCTCCTCCACTTCTTTGGCTCCTTTGTCATTGATTAGCTGGATTAATTCTGGGGTGTTACAGTACATTATTGCCCAGGCCCTCTGCATTTTGCCTGCAGTTACCTCATGCAGACCACTATATCGATAAGGGCAGAAAACAGTTTGAATCTGTGACTTTATGTGGCAGTATATCCCACCATGTATTCTATGTTAGCTGATCTAAATATTTTTTTCTCTCATGCCACAATCATCATGGGTCTAGATCGATCTTACCGAGTATATTTACCTGGCCACATTGGATCTCTAGAGTATTAGACCAGAGAGAAATGCTGTTTGCCTCCAAATAAGAAAGTATGGCTTTCTAGTGAGTCTAAGGCTAATATACAAAACAACTATGAAGTAAAGATGAAAATCTTGTGAAGGCTTGGAGAAATATATATACCTGGCTGTAGAATATCCCATTGGTACTGATGCATGCCTTTATTTTTCTAGTTCCCCCACCCCCACCCCCATCTACAGAGGCTTGGTGGAGAACCAGGGTGGGAGCCTGCAGCTTACAGGCTAGGCAATATTAACATTTCAATGGGTCTATGGGGTCTAGGGGAGAGAGATTACCTGAGAAGTTGACCCTGAACTGCTTGCTGCTTGATGTGAGGCCAATCTGTGCTGAAAGTTATAAAAGCTGTAGCCTTTTGCTGCAGTTTGCCTTTTCACCTTCTCTGCTCTCTACCTCTCTGTTCTCTTCCTGTTGGACTTAGCAGCACATGGTAATGACCATCTTGCCCTGATATTCTAAACCTGCGTGGCCTGGGCTACCCTAGGAACCTAAAGCCTGGGGTTTCTGTTACTGGTGTGTATACCCAGAACCTGTAAGTAAAGCTTTTTGAAACTGCTGAATTCCTCACCTCTTTCTCTGTCTGCCGACCACAGATCCCTGGGGTAAAGAAGATCCTGACCCTGCTCCTGGGTTCTGTCAGGGCGCAACATACCCCAACAAGTGGAGGCCCCACTGAGATTCCTGCTCTCTCCCAGATTGTCAGAGCCCAGTGTTTTCCAATAGAGGGATTAATGCAGCACTCTCAGTTCAACCTATTGGACTGTAGATCCAATCCCTATTCTAGTACAATTCCAGTAATTTTTTGTTTCAGGCCATGTCTGCAGTGCTCAGGTGTTACTCTTGTCTCTACCCTCGGGACTTACTCCTGGAAGGCGAGGACATTATAGGATGCTGGGGATGGAATCCTGGTCTACCATGTGCAATGCAGCATTCCTACAAGGCATACTATTGCTCAGGCCCCAAATGTTGTGCAGTTTTGATTATTATAGCTTTGTAGAGTGGTTCAAAGTTGGAAAAAGCTTATTTCTACCATTTTCTTTTTCCTTTAGCATTTCTTAGGCTATGTTTGGAAAGTTGAATGGAGGGTTACAAATTTTAGAAGAAGTTATTCCAGGTTAAAGACATTTAATGCAAATATGAGGATTTGTTTGGCAAGAAGGGATCACCTAACTTTACTCAGGGTTTACTCCTGTGGCTTTGTGTAGTTAGGGTTTGGGAGGACCATGTGTGGAACCAAGGTGGAATCCACTTTGATCTCCTGCGAAGGTAAGCACCCTACCTGCTGTGATGGTACCAAGATTATTATGTAAAATTGTAATTTTTCCAGTAACTATCAATACTGCACTCCTTTCTATTATATAACCTTTTGTTATAAAAACAGGCAACTAAGAAAACTGTTATGGAATCCCAGTTCTTATTTCTTATTTACACACACATACACAGAGTTCAGAAGAGCTGGGATTCCATTACAGTTTTCTTCATTAATCTGTTTTAACAAAACTTATAGAAAGGATCAAAACTGGAGGTTTCTAAACTCTTTAGTTTTATTTGCTTGTATAAAACCAAATTAAGATACTATGGAGGCTAAATGAACCAACTAATTGAACTCAAAGTGAGTTATAGATAATGTTGGACTGAAACTTCAATATGAAGCCAGTTCTTCTCTAGAGGGATAAATGGATGCTTCAGGCAGAGGCATCTATTTATCCGTTTATTTCACAAAATTTACTCATCAGATAAATTGTTCCTTTCCTTGTGGGACATAGATGAAAGTTATGTAAAATAATAGCAATTACATTGGGTCTTGAGGAGATACTATGGAGAAGAGATCATTTACATTTTTGTTATTAAAAGTAAAACTATCAATGCCTTTCTGCCAGTATATTAGGTAATGTGATTTAATGAGGTCCCTGCCTTAATCTTTTGATATATACTATTAAGCTGATTTATAAAGAACAAGAACTATTCAGCAGGTTCACAGCAGTTCTTGGTTAAAAAGCCAGGAGGGTTTCAAGTATTCAAGTAGCAATAGTTATAATATATATGCATATATATAGCACAATTTACAAAATATTATTAAAGTGTACATTTTAAAGAATTTTCTTTGATCTAAGTTTAATTTCTGCCAATTAATAGAAAAAATATTAATGTGCTGACATCATATAAACAGGAATTCATATAGTTGGTCATTGTAGATGTAAATTAATTCCACCTTTTCTGAGTCTATCACTGTCTTCCTGTTCATCATCGATTTGCTCAAACAGGCAACATTAACATCTCCATATGTCCTGTCTCATGCAAGTAAGTAGGGTACTACTAGCTCAGGAACATAAGAGCCTCAAACCATTCCATCCAGGCCATGGGAATGAGTTTATAATTGGTACCTGGTATCTGGCATAGCAAATATGACGCGGGTAGCTTGCCAGGCTCTGCCGTCATGGTAACTCCTCTTGTAGTCATCTCTAAATCCAGCATTTATTTATTGATGAACACGTGTGGCTACAAGCGGCAGCACGAGCCAGGCTGTGATAGGCTGGTCTGCTGAGTGGAGTTCTACAGCGAGAGGAAGTCGGATGTGGAAAATAGAGTAAGTCATCTGGCTTGTTGGCGAAAGGCTCTGCTGGGGTGGCGAGACCAGTTCAAACCCGCCATCCTTCGGAGCACCTCGTGAGTGGCTGGCACAGGGAGAAACAGTGTGGCTCTGCCCATGTCTGAGTCTGCATTTTCAAGAATTTAGAAATTGATTTTATAACTTTTCAACTTAAATTCTAAAATTAATTTAAAAAATTTTGTATTTTGATTGTTCACAATGTCAAGGTTTGATATAAATCATCCTGAAAGTCTGATCTTTGCTTGACTGGCATTTATGTTTTACCAAGAATTCCATTTACCTAGTAAGATTCCTTTATTTGTAGTTGGAAGGGAGTTCCATTTATGTTAGAGGTGGGGTTGGTGGAGAAAATTGTTTTCTTAACTGACTCTTCTTAAAACTTATTGGTATGGCATAAATTTGGAATTTTGTTGTTCAAAGAAGGCATTCTAAAATGGGGAAGCAAAAAAAATATTTTGTAATGAAAGTGATAAATGAAAAGGAAGTAATATGAACTATCTCAAAATGTTTGTATCTTGTGAAAATGGAAAAAGACTCTCTATATTAAGTAGTTATTTTTAAATTGAAGGCAGTAGTTTATCAGTATAATTATATTTTTCCTTTTTGGTTTTATACCACGGCAATGTTCAGGGGGTAATCATGGCTCCATACCTAGAATTACTACTAGCAGTGTTCGAAGGGAGCACCATATGGGATGCGGTCTCAAACCCGGTCTGCGAGGAGTGCAGGGCTGTGCCTACCTGCAATACTATTGCTCCAGCCTCCAGCTGTATTATATTTTATGTGCACAATTTCATGATTCTTCAAAATGTATATTAGCACACTACATTGATCATCAGGTGTCATACCCTACAGCCATTTATCTTGGTGTATTTTCTTTCTGCAGTCTTTGATAATCTCAGTTGTATACACAGAGTCCAGAGTTTACTTTTGATGAGTTCGTGTCTTTAAGTCCCTTGTATGTGTGACATCACTCAAGTATTTTTCCCTTCTGACCACTTCACTTTATATCATACCCGCTAGGTTTATTCATCTGGTAGCAAAGGCCAGATTTTATCTTTTCTCACAATGAGGAGTATTCCATGAAGTACATACCCAACATCATCGCTATTTTCTCCTTTGTGATTGTGAACTCAGGCTGATCAGAATTGTGGCTATTGCCAACAGTGCTACAGTGAACATTGATGTGCACATATGTCTCTGAATTAATGACATTTGGATGTATAACTAGGAGTGTAATTTATGGAGTCATAAGATAGTTCAATTTGGGGGTTTGGAGTTTGGGCCACACTCCAGTGTACTCAGGGATTACTCCTGGTATTCAGGAATTACTTCTGTGGTGTTCTGGGACCGCATATAAGAATGAAGGGAATCGTCTGGCTGGCGCATACAAGGCAATATCACGCTACTGTTCTATTGCTTAGATTGACCATATCCACACGGTATTCAAGCTCATTGAGGTTTGTAGAGTTCAAGATGACACTCTGTCTCATGTTCATTGATTTAAAGAAAGTCTTTGATTCTGTTGAGACCCAAACAGTCATCAAAAGCCCTACCCAAACAAATTCAGGCAATACATCAAGATCTTTATTGAGCTTGTGTGCTAGTTCATCACCCAGGATCTCACCATTCTACAGGAGTGACTATTAATGTCAAAGGGACTTTGGCAGGGTGATAGCATTTCACTGAAACTCTTCAAGCGCCACCCTCGAGGAACATCATCACGGCAATTAGAATGGGAAGGAATGGGAGTGAAGATAGAAGGTCAGCAACTACACCACCTCTGCTTACAATGACATCGTTCTAATAACACCAGAAGCATTAGCCATGGCACAAATGCTGACTGACTTCAACAGATTGTGGAAGGTAGGTCTACAACTGAATCTCAACAAAACTATGTTCATGAAAAATGAACTAGTTCAAGAGGCCCTATTCACTCTCAATGGAACAAACATCTCTGAATGCAGCAGTTATGTGTTCCTTGGTCGAAGTCAGCATGATGAATAACCTAAAACCTGAGCTGTGCGGGAGGAAGAGAGTGGCATGGAATGCCTTCAAAACATCAAAGAAATAGCTAAAAGGACAAAGAAACTGGCTCTCCAGGCATATCTTCAACTCACCATTCTCCTTGCATTAAATTATGCCTCAGAGACCTGGAGCCCCTCACGAAAGCAAGATGAGAATGCCTTTGGAGTCTCCCAAGAGGAATCGAAAGACCTATGCTTGGAATATTACATCTCACTCCAAGTGAAGGAATTTGGAGTTCCGGCCTCTGTCGGCGATCCAGAGTCAGGAACCTGTCTCGTTTGCTAAGGCGTCAAAGAGACCAGATGGGCTGAACATGTAATCGCGTTTGGGGAGATGACTGCTGGACTAGGTATTACTGACTGGATCCCACAGGACCCTGAATGAGCTTGATTTAAGGCTCTTCCATATTCCTGAAGCAGAAGCAGATGCCACTGGGATACACTGGCAGGTGATAGGGTCAAGCGGAGCATTACTGGCTCCCGCTCGAGCAAATCAATGAATAACAGGATGTCAGTGATCAAAAGTAATCAAGTGATTGCTTAGATACTAAGATAGTTCTATTAAAAAAATTCTCTATATTATTTTCCATAGAGGTTGAAATAATTTATGTTCCCACCAACAATATACCTTGTTTTCTTCACACCATTGCCAGAATGTTTTACGGGGCCTTGGTGATAAGACAGTATCATAATTGTTGGATAATATCTCATTTGCTACCTTTGCATTTCCTTTAATTTAAGGAAATACAGTCTCTCCACTTCTCATAGGCTTGAACCCAATCTGTAAGTCTTCTTGGGTAAGATATCTACTCCAGCTCTTTTCCGATTGTTGGTGGGTTGTTTTTTTAATTGTTTAGTTTGTTGACTTTATTATGTATCTTGGATATTAGTCCTTATAAAGGTATCGTTATATATGAATATATTCTCCCTGGAAAGATGTTTAAAATCATAAGTCTGGGGTCTGGGGGAGCACCATTTTAATAGACTTCTTATTTTGAGCATAGATTCAGAGTACCATAGTTTTCCTCCTTTTGTTACTTTTCCTTGAAAATAAAAAATACTGGGAGAAAAAGCTCTTCAAGCGCCACTCTGAAAAATCATGCAACAGTTAGAATGGGAAGGAATGGGGTGAAGATAGAAGGTAAACAACTTCGCCACTTCTGCTTCGCTGACATCGTTCTAATAACACCAAACAAATTAGCCAAGTGGCTGGAAATGCTGGCTGACTTTGACCGAGAATGTGGAAAGTTAGGTCTATAGCTGAATCTAAAAAAAACTATGTTCATGAAAAACGAACTAGTTCAGAGGCCCCATTCACTCTCAATGGAACAAACATCTCTGAATGCGGCAGTTATGGTGTACGCGTCAGAAGTGCAACATGATGGAGAACCTAGAACCTGAGGCTGTAAGGAGGAAGAAGGCAGCATGGAATGCCTTCAAAGTATCAAAGAAAGGACAAAGAATCTCTGGCTCCAGGCAATCTTTCGACTCCACCGTTCTCCCTGCATTACTTGTTTACCTCCAGAGGCCTGGAGCCCATACGAAAGCCAGATGAATGCTATTAGGGTCTCCCAAGAGGAATGAGAAGGGCTATGCTTGGAATATCACACCTCACTCAAGTGAGAAGGAATCGGAGTTCAGACCTCCATCACTATTCTAGAATCAGGGACTGTCTTGTTTGCCAAGGTATCAAAATCAGATGGGCTGGACATAATCTGATTTGGAGGTGGACCTCTGGGCTAAGAGTTAGTTTCTAGCTGGATCCCACGATGCGTCAAAAATCCCATTTGACCGCCACCTATAAGATGGTCAGATTTCTTCGTGGGAAGACCCTGAGTGAACGGTTGGAGGCTCTTCATATTTCCTGAAGAACGTCAGATCTCCATTGGGTTTACAGTGCTATATGATAGGTCAAATGGAAATATTACTGGTACCTGCTTAACAAATCGATGAATAATGGGACGATGATCAAGAAGTAGGTGATTATTACCTTTATTATTATTGTCTTTTTGTTGTTGTTCATAATCAAAACATGATTATGTTTTTGGATCACACCTTGATGCTCACTGGTTTGCTCTGACTGTGTACTCAGGAATTATTCCTATAAATCCTCAAAGGACCATATATAATGCTGAGATTGAGTCCTTACTTGACCATGTGCAAGGCACACACTGTTTCCAACTCTACCCATCTCAGTCCCTGTTGTGGTTGATGAGATGACCAGGGTCACAACATACTTGTATGTAACATATTTGCGTCTGTGGTGCTTACTGCACTCACAATATAAAAAGAGTGCTCACAAGTAAGCCAACAAAGTGTTCACTCGGAGGACTTATATCTTATAGCAAATTCTGTATATAGCATGTGCATGCACACACACAGATACACATTTTACAGTGTTTATACTCTTTCAGATGTGATGCTCATTCTGGTTGCAGTGCTCGCCTGGTGTCATTGTGTGCTCATTTACTGCTACTCAGGATTTAAGTCCTGACCAAACTGTGGTGTTTCTTTTAGTTGTGGTGCTCACACATATGTGTGTACAATGCTCGGGTACTGCACACTTTGTTGTAACTACCAGGATCCTAAGCAGACTGGACTCATTGCTCATTGAATTAGCTCCATGCTTGCAGACAGGTTCCTTTTGTCACTGAGCCGATATTTCAGGACTCCTTCCATATATTTATGTTTGTGTGTGTATGTGTTGTTGTTGAAATGGAATCTAGAGCACCACACAATATAAGGCAAATGCTCTACAGGTGAGGTACACCTTGATTTCTCTTCTTGGGGTTTATATGCAGTCGCTAGGGATTGCCATATGAGAGTTATAATGATGTGAATATTTTGGTGTGGAGACTAGAAAAACTTAAATTTTTAGAATGTATGTTCTAGAACATCAAACAGTATTGCATAGAGTGTTTTATCTTTAACACTTATAGCTTTTCCCAGGCTCTATTATTTGCCTTAAATTTGACTTTTTCTATCTCCTAAACGTGGTGAATGAATTTGCATACGTAGGAAAATGAGTGATTGCTACAGCATCTATGACGTTTCTAAAACTTTGTGTGATCTCAGATAATCTACACAGCATTCAAAGTTAAGTCTGAGAAAGGTTAAATAAATTGCTCAAGATTGCTGGGTAGCAGGTGGCAAACTGGGATTAAAATCAAGCCCATCTGGTGTCAAAGCTGGCCTCTAATTACTTTCTTTCCTTGACAGAGCCTTTAAGTGATAGCCCCCTATTCCCTCATCAGCAACATTTCCCTGTCTTCCCAGCCATATGGAAGGTCTAATCCTCATTTTTTTCCCATACTAATTATCAGATTGGGTGTGTAAAAGAATTTTATGTGCTTATGGCTTTTTGCTTTAGATTTCCAGTAACAGCTCTCCAAGGGCACGTGGACCATTACAGAGTACTACATGGAGTGTGATTTAAGTCATCTTGATACAGGCTGATGTGAGCTGTTTTTAAGTTAATCCAATAGTTGTGTAGCAAATTAGCATTTGGGATCTCCAAACCCTTTCCCTGTTTCTATCTGGAATCTCATTCATAAAATTGTATATATACACATATGTATTCATATATTGTTCATGCAATACATATATATATGCACACATCTGAATAAACTTTATGAATACCTTTTGTTTTGTTTGGAAGTAGCTCCTGGAAGTGCTTAGAGGCTACTCTGGCTCAGTGCTCAGGAGTAGCTCTTGGTGCTGTTAAGGGCCCATGTTGTACAAGAGATGGCAGTCAGGTCTCCTGCATGCCAGGTGCACGGTCCAACCCACTGAGCCTTCTCTGTCCTGATAGCATCTTGCATCAGAATAGCTATGCTAAGGGCAGACAGGAACAGGAGGAGTGGGGATTTAGGGAGGGGGTAGAAGGGCTATGGACAGTTACTTGCTTTTTGATCCACTGGGACATTCAAGAGCCTTCAGCTCCCAACATCCATTACCCAACCCACACTTCTGTCCTGGTGTCAGGTAGTACAGCCGGATGTGTCTAGTGACTTTCTGTGCAGATGCACTTGCTTTACTTCAAGATGCAGAACAAGGAACATTTCTGGAAGTGCTGCATAACATGCCTGGAGGTTGCAAGTGCATTCATATATCTCTTAATTCCCTCAGGTCTGCGTATATATTGAACTCTTTTCCTGGTTATCATTGGCTAGTAGTAGTATTGCATTTCAGGGGTGCATTTTATACATCTGTGTTTGTGTAATTGCTACCACAAGGATTCTAGTGCCATCCTGCCAAGACCCTTCTACTCATTTCTTCCACCCTCCCTTTTCTCTATGCTAATCCTCATATATGCTCCATGGAGTCTAAGTATGAGTTTTATTTTTACTTGCCAGTGTTGTTTGCTTTAAAATTCATATTTCGTATAGGATTGAAACTATCCTATAATTATCCTTCACTTTTGCTTAGTATTATCACCTTAAGTTCTATTCATCTTGTCTCAAATGGTAAAAATTTCAAACTTCCCTCCCCACCCGATTTTTTGTGGGGAGGGCTTACTCCTGGCTCTGTGCTGCGGGATCACTGTAGGTGGGGCTTGGGAACCAAATGAATTGATCCAACCAGGGTCTGCGGTGTGCCAGGCAAGCAGCTTAGCCTCTGAACTATATCTCTGACTCCACAATTTTTTTTTGTTTTGTTATAGTCACAGCTGTGGTGCCCAGGGCTTTCTCCTGGCTCTGCACTCAGGTATTACTCCTGACAGGTTTTGGGGACCATACAGAGTGCCAGGGATCAAGCCTGATCAGCTATGTGCAAGGCAAGCACCTTTTCTGTTATACTATCTCTCTAGCCCATGGTCCAATAATTTTTGCTCTATAATGACAGCGTAGAATTCCACAGCATGTGTATATATCACAGCGTCTTTATCCTGTATCTGCTGCCAGGAATTTAGGTAGATATCATGTTTTGGCTATAGTGAAGTGTTGGTATGAGCAAAGTGATTCAAATATATTTTCAATTAATGTTTTAATGTATTCCAGATAAATGCTATCCTGCAGAATAAGAAAAATATAGACAAAAGGCATCTTTTAATGAGTATCACACTTGTATCACTTGTCTTCCTGTTGTTCATCGATTTGTTCAAGTGGGCACCAGTAACATCTCCATATGCCCAAGGGGCATCTGCTCACTCCAGGAACATGAAGAGCCTCAAACCATTCGTTTAGGTCAAAGAAATGAGGTCTATAATTGTTAGTGTTTTTTGGCATATCAAATAGTACATGGGTAGCTTGCCAGGCTCTGTACTTTTTACTTGAGTACATGAAGAAAATGGGAATTTATTTACTCTTTGTGTTATTATTATTATTTTTGCTTTTTGGGTCACATCTAGTGATACTCAGGGTCATTCCTGGCTCTGCACTCAGGAATTACTCCTGGCGGTACTGGGGAGACGATATGGGATGCTGGAATTGAATCCAGGTCGGCTGCCTGCAAGGCAAACACCTTGCCCACTGAACTATCACTCTGGCTCCCTTATTTACCCTTTATAAACACCAAATCTCTATAGTAGAGGTGACATTGACAAAAAAATCTTCCTCTTGAGCATCTCTTTGCTAGAGGGTAGATTCAGCTGTGTCGCTATTTGAACCTGTCATTGAAAATGCTAACCTATCAGTTTCTATTATTATTCTTCCTCTCCTACTCATCCATTTGTCATAATCAACAGGCACAGAGACACCAAGAGTTGTTTCAGGGAATTTTCTGAATTCCAGGCATTCCTAACTTCCAATTGATATCACTAATTATAATGATTAATAAGTACGATCAGGTATACAATAACTTTTCTCTGCCTGAAACAACAAGGTGGCAGTTTCAGCTTTTATTAGAGAACTTACTATTTCTAATTTAGCCCTAGGGAACCATAAATTCTGGTGCTGTAGAGCTTAAAAATTATGGAAAGGAAAGTAGAGTTTCTCAGAAATGAGTCACTAGAATACTGTTATGAGAGATTATGCCTATTTCCATATCTTGGAGGTGCATTTAGCTTCATATATTAGTTATTATTTAAAATTACATAACCCATTTTAAAGGAAACAACTCATGTTGCAGGAAGGATGCCAACCCTCCCAACAACTGCCTCCCCTTGAAGAGGTGACTTCTGAGAGGCCACCCGGAAGCTGCAGCTTTATATAGTAGCTTGGGAGTGCCAATGGTCTTGTTTCTCATCTCTGTCATTAGATATACCTCTACTTTATGCCCCTAGAACTGGTTCAATATGTTTGTCTCTCTCTCCCACTTTTATCAATGTATGTATCTTTTGTGTTGGTTTTAAGTGCTCTGAGGAAATAAAGTTACATTCTTGTGCTAATCAGCCTTTGTCAACACAGGAGACTGAATTCTCCTTCTGTCAGTAGGCTTTGAGTGTGACAGCTGCTTCAGATTTGGGTGAGCAGTGACTGACACCAATCTTACTGCTCTTTCGACATTTCTTTTCGTTGTGCCCATGTTGCATATCCATCAAGTTTACCTCCGAGAACGTGAAGGTTTGTTAGGCATTGTTACATGTCTCTGAGAGTGATGGTTCTATTGTCACTCGCATACCTTTGTACACTTCTAATTATTTTAGTTTTTGTACCACATTGGTGGCTGCACAACATCTCAACTCTGGTATACTGATAAACTAAGTCTCATATCACACTTAATAGATATAAAGCACTCAATAACAAAATGTAGTCACAATGCCTATTCTGTAACAACATGTCAGTCACAATCGTAGTCACAATGCCTTTTCTGTAACTAACATATCAGTAATTTCTCATACAAAGAGGGATTAATGGCCCAATGGTTCCATTATGAGATTGAATAATCTTCACTAACTTTCTTCTAAGAATATATTTCTCAACAATATTTAGCAAATTAGTTCTCACAAGCAATATAAAATAAATTATTAAGTCTCTGCTTAGGACAGGCTCAAACAGTGGTCTGGAAATTTGAAATAATTGTTGTCTGTAGTTGCAGTGGTGGTGGATTTGGGGTTGAGTATTGAATATTTGTAAGAAATTAACATGAATATCTTTGTGAAAAAGTTGAGGAGAAAAGTTATTTTTAATTTCAAGTTTAACTAAAATGACATGATTTAAACTAGTGTTAATGTTTATGCTTTAGCATGCAATGTTTCTGTACCACACCTCCACCAGGGTGCCAATATCTCTCTACTACAGTCCCTAGGTTCCCTCTAGTTTGCCTCCTCTCGCCCCACCCCCTCAGTGCCCTCACACCATTTGGTAAACTCAATTCTGTTTTCATAGTGCAAAGGTTTATTTTCATTGGCTATTGTCCATTCCATTGCTTTGTTTCTCTTTCCCACGCTTATGAGTGAAACCATCTGGTATTTGCCTTTCTCCTTCTGACTTTATTTGTTTCATATTAAATCCTCCAGTTCTATTTGTGTTGTAGCAAAATATAAGATTTCCATATTTCTCACCACTGAGTAATATTCCATTGTGTCTGTATAACAGTTTCTTTTTATCTCTTCATCTGCTCTTGTGCACTTGATTGACTTCAAATCTTGGCTATTGTAACTTGCTCTGTAATGAATATAGTTGTGCATATACCTTTTAAAATTAATGTTTTCATGTTCCTGGAATAGACATCAGGAATAGAATTACAAATCACATGATCTGTTTTATTTATTTATTTATTTATTTGTTTATCTATTTATTTATTTTGCTTTTTGGGGTCACACCCAGCAATGCTCAAGGGTTACTCCTGGCTCTACACTCAGGAATTAGTCCTGGTGATGCTCAGGTACCAAAAGGGATGTGGGAATCAAACCCTGATCAGCTGTGTACAAGGCAAATACCCTACCCACTGTACTATCACTCCAGCCTCCTATTTTAATTTTTTAAAGAAGTCCATGTACTGTTTTCCCATAGAGAATGAACCAGTTTATAATCCCACCAGCAGTGAATGAGAATGAGGGTTTCCCTTTCACTCCATTCCCACCAGTACCATTTATCGTAGGCCACACTTGCTAGTTGTGCTCATTTGGGTTGCTTCTCCCTGATAGCCAGTGATAATAAAACTTTTTCATATGACTGTTGGCAGTCGGTGTGTCTTTTCAGAGAAAGAGTCTAGTTTTTTTCCTATATTTTGTTGCATTTGTTTGTTTTTGTTAAGTTTTATGAGTGCTTTATATATCTTGTTTATTAACCCTTTTCCAGATGTGCTGTAAATGTATGTGTAATATTTGTGGTGGAAATATTTTCTTCCATTTTAGATCACTGTATCACTCTCTTCCCGTTCATCGTCGATTTGCTTGAGCGGGCACCAGTAACATCTCCATATGACCTGTCTCATGCAAGTAGAGCCCAAGGGCACCTGCTTGCTCCAGGAACATAAAGAGCCTCAAACCATTCCATCAGGTCATGGGAATGAGGTCTATAATTGTTACTGGTATCTGGCATATCAAATACGACACGGGTAGCTTGCCAGGCTCTGCAGTGTGGGTAGCATACTCTTGTAGTCATCTCAAAATCCAGCATTTATTGAGGAACCGCACGGCCGCTTGTGGCCACGCAAGCCGAGCCGTGATAGGCTGGTCTGCTGGGTGGAGTTCTGACAAGGGGGGAAGTCCGGATGTGGAAAATGGAGGTCCTCATGGAGTGGGGGGGTCGTCTGGCTTGTGAGGCTCTGCTGGGGTGGCGGGCCAGGGATAGAACCTGCCATCCCTCCCGGGCACCTCATGAGCGGCTGGGCACAGTGAGAGCCAGTAGCAGCTCTGCCCCATGTCCATTTAGATATATTTAAAAATTTAGCATAGTTCTTTGAAAGTGCAGAGAATTTTTTTGTTTGGTATAGTCCTATTGGGTTTTTTTCTCTTCCCTCCACATCCGGACTTCCCCTTCGTCAGAACTCCACCCAGCAGACCAGCCTATCACAAGCGGCCGTGCGGTTCATCAATAAATGCTGGATTTATTTTTTTAAAATTTTTTTATTTTTAAAATTACAAAGATATACAATTAAAAAGTTCATATTTGGGTTTTGGTCAAAACAGTGTTGCAGCACCCATCCCGCCACCAGTGCCCATCTCCCACCACCAACGTCCCTGGTTCCCTCCCCCCCCCTAGCCCTGCTCCATGGCAGGTTCTTGATTTCTTTCCATTTCTCTCTCTTTCTCTTTTCCTTCCCCTCCAGACTATGGATTACAGAACATACATTAAAGGATTGTCATGTGTATCTTTTTGCCTCTATTTAATGCTCAGTTCTAGGTTGGCATTAGTACCCTCAACAATTGTTAGCACACTGTTCCATTTCTGTCTTACCTAGCCTCTGAATCCCACACGTTTGTGATAATTTCCACCTTTGACAGGACCTCCTGATATATGTTTCACTTGATCTTGGATATTGGTATCATAATATGTACCTATATATTTATGTTATGCAGATAAATGCAGTCATTCTGTATCTGTCTCTCTCCTTCTGGCTAATTTCAATAAATGCTGGATTTAGAGATGACTACAAAGGTATGCTACCCGCACGGCAGAGCCTAGCAAGCTACCCGTGTTGTATTTGACATGCCAAATACTAGTAACAATTATAGACCTCATTCCCATGACCTGATGGAATGCTTTGAGGCTCTTTTATGTTCCTGGAGCAAGCAGGTGCCCTTGGGCTCTACTTGCATGAGACAGTACATATAGAGATGCTACTGGTGCCTGCTCGAGCCCATCGATGATGAACAGGAAGACTGTGATACAGTGATTTGATTCTCCTCTCCACAGTGCTCAGGGTTTACTCCTGTCTCTATGTTTAGATTCTGTAGACTGGGTTTTCTTTCTATGTACAATTTTCTTTTCTGTCCCCTGACTTTAAAGACAACTTATTAAGGGGCTAGAGAGATAGTACAGGGGTTTGGATGTTTACCTTTCAGGCTAATCCCTTATACTGCAAATGGTTCCTTGAATACCACCAGACATGATCCTTAAGCACAGAGTCGAGTAAGCCCTGAACACAGCTGGGTGTGGCCTTTCCAAAATAAGAAGCTTTATTCTACTCCAGTTTTTCTTATAGTCAGGAATATTAAATGAAAGAGGTGTGCTCACAGTGGTCCTTTGTTTCCACAATGTGGCTAATGTGGTTCTATGTCCTATACAATGTGGTGATATGTATTCTTCTCAATTACCACAAATGTCAAGGGACAATAACATCTATCATCTGTTGGTGGTTTATGATTGAAAGAATCTCCAAGGTCAGTTTCCTGTCCACACTTGGAAATATTTCTTTCCTTAACTTTTATTAAAGATAGTTTTTTAATAGAATTAAGCTTGATTACACAATTTTAATTATACAATTAAAATTATTTATGATTGGATTTCAGTCATACAATGTTCCAACATAAGAGGTAGTTTGCTACAGTCTCACTCAACTATTGTTTCACTTTTTGTAACAGTTGATTTAATTTTGTCTTCTCAAAAATGTTGATTCAAAACTATCCTTTGTTCTTAGATAACAATTGTAGGATTTAATACTTCTCTATAAATTGCTTCTCTTTAGAGAATTAACCACTTAGTATTAGCGGTTAGATTACAGAATGGTCTAATTAACATTTTTATAAATGATGTAGAAAGGGAATTATCCACAGTAAAATTTCTAAATTTGTCAATGATTCTAACTCTTTGGCTAATAGAATGACAGCTGACGGGGGATAATCTTCAGGAAAACCTCATCCAGTTATGTTAGTGAACAAGAAAAAAATGAGCCATAAAGACACATGAGCCATAGAGAGGGAAAAATAAGAAAATGAGGCAACACATTTAAGGATAGAGTAATCCAAACTAAAATTGCAGAGCATTTGCTTTGGCACTATCCATTAGAAATAAGAGGTCATTGAACACTCTCCAGAGTGAATGGTTATGAGTTTCTTAAAGTTGATGAATTTATCATCAGAGAAAGGAAACAAAATTAAGCGCATTATCCTCCTCTCACAGAAACTCATGGTTTAATGAGCCTGAGCCTACCATTTTTAGTTTGATTATTATATTGAAGCACACAATGAATTATACAACACTAAAGACATTTGAAAACAAAAAGTAGCAATATATATGTGTATATAGAGAGACTACAAAGATATGAACTGCAATATAGAATGACAAAATTTGAGAGAAAATTGAACTTCAAATTTTACATTCCTTAATTGTTTATTTTTGTAATGATTCAACTTTTCACTGTTTCAACACATAGCTGTTTATGAAACTAATTTTCTATATTGCACATATATACATATACAATACTCATATACATTATATATGTGTATATGTAAATATGTATGTGTATGTATATTCTAAAAAGAAATGCATTGGTGTCAAAAACAATTCCTCAGGACCATAGTTCTATGAGTTGAGAAGTTAAAAATGAAGACATATAATTAGTACATGCATTTCTCAAACATCTGTCACATCATATTGTTTAGTTATTATTGAGACAAGGCAGTAAACATCTAACAGATTTAATCTTTGTAAAAACACAGAAACATTTTTCAACATTTTTCTTCCTTAAGCAGTGACATCTCATCTGGGATAGACTAGCTAATGTTAAAAAAGTCCCTGCTAATACAACTGAAGGGCTCAGAATTTCTTTGCAATTTGAGAATATGTAAAGTCTTAGTTGTTTAAGTAAAGTTGATTTTCAATAACTAAAAGTACCTACCGTGAAACAGTCAACAATAGTGTTCTGGCATTTGCTACTATTCGAAGAATGGTTAATGTGAGACCACGTATCTGTACATATTTTTCTTTCTACAGTTCTTTGTCATTTGTCGGAATGACCAGTTCTTTGTCATTTTCAGAATGACCATTAGTAAACATTTTGTAAAGGCAGGGATCAGCAAAATCTTTTTGAAAAGGTTCAAATAATAAGCATTCTCATGTTTTATGATCCATATGGTCCATATGTTCCAATTGAGTTTTACATTTATAGCTAAAAAGCAGCCCTAAACAATAGATAAACTAATAGGTTAAACTCTATTGACAAAAAGAGGCACCAGGCCTGATCTGGTTCGATCACTGATCAAGAGTTGACTGCGAGTTGACTGGTCAACTTTCCAAGTTACCTATGGAGTTTATCAATGAAAATTAGCTTATACAAATTTCCAGAGTGATGGTTTTTAGTTAAGGTATATATATTTACAAGACTGTTCTTCACTTTGACTTATGCACATGGTAAACCGTTACTTTCTTTGAATTCTATCCTGTTCTCCTCAGGTGTCTTGTCTTGAAGCATGGAGCCTGAACTCGGGATTCTATTCCTCCTCCTTTCTGAGCTTAACTTTCCTAAGTCTTCATTATTTCTTAATAAAATAAAACTTTAACAAATTTCACTTATGAAAATGAAATGAAATAATATTAATGAGAAGGATTTTCTAGTAAACGCCCACAAATACTTAAATACTTTTACAAACAGTCATAGCAAATATCACTATCCTGGTCATTGGTTAACAGGGACCTTTTCTACTCTGTACATAACTTAATAGGCTAAAATCAGTTTCATATAACTTCCCAAACAAGAAATAGGTTAATGCAAGGAGGATGTGGAAACATAATCTATTTCACCAAAAGAATTAAATTATCCATTACTAAGTTGAAAGAAATGCACATTTATAGAGAAAAAGAAACCCTAAACACTGCAAAGAAAAAAAAGAAAAGTACAGTGGCTGACATAAAAGAAACAGTATTTAAGTAGGAAAAAATGTCAGAAGGTGAAAAACCAGAGGAGAATAAGAAGTGGAAGATGAAAGGCAAATCAAGGACAGCATTAAAATAGAGCCATATGGAAGGCTTGGAGGAAGAATTTAAAAAGGTAGTGTTAATAAAATCAGTAACCAAGTCTGCAAAAGTATGCCAGGAGCTGGTTCTCTGTTTATCTGTCTCCCATACCAGTACAACCATTTTGCCTTCACACTTTCATTGAGCTGTTGCACTTGAGACCTTTCTGATGCTACATGTACTGCTAGGCATCTGAAGATAAACACCAGAAACTCCATTTCAAATAATAGTCCACAATGATACTGGTTCAGGATTTCTAATCAAAGAAAACTTTCTTGAACAAAATGAGGTCCATGTGTCCTGACTACAAAATGAGTTGAGATAAAGCGAAGATTAAATAACAAACTTAATCAGGATTTGGGGGTAGACTTAAATTTTCACAGTCCATTTTCTCGCTCTCACTTTCTCACTCTCTCAAGCCTGTATTCCTGCTTATACATTTTTCACAACACACATCCACACCACGCACGCCTGTCATACTTTCTCTACCCAGATGGATAAAATGGACTGAAGTTGGGTGCACCAGTGTGTCTTTTATAATCAGTATTCACTGTCTGCTAGTCAGAGAAATGAGGAGAAAATGAAAAGCATACATTTTTTTAAAGCGTTGAGAAATGACACTCTTATTTTTCTTCCTGTTATTACTCAAATGAACCTATCTAGGTACCACATTTATATTAAGTAGATATTTAGTTCCACCATCTGGCAAACAGAAGGTTAAAAAAGAAACAAATAATGAATGATGATTTTATTTTTTCTCCTTTAAAATGAAGTATATAAAATGTGTCTTCTCATTCCCAGAGTTACATTAATTTATTAGAAGCGTATATATAATATATATAATATATATACACATACACACATATATTTTATATACCTGATCACAGAAATAAAAAGTACAGTGGACAATTTTTTATTTTATTATATGAACTTTTGTGGATTTGGAAGTTTAGATTTTCTGAGAAAGGAAGAACATTTAGATATTGGGAATAAGAAAAGCTGAGTGGTCCATGTGTGGGGGCAAGAAATTTGCTGCCTAAAACGTAAAAGTTTATAAATCCTCTATTGCACTACTAACACCCCAAAGATGAAAAGATCTCGAAAAAAAATTGAGATCTAGATATCAATGTCACTATATATATATATATGTGTGTGTGTATATATATATATATATATATATATATATATATATATTATGACTTTAAGGATGAAGAACATTTTCTTCCTATTCAAAATGGAAGAAAAATACATGTTTTGGTTGGTAGTACAATATCTCTGTTTCATGTTTATCAAGTTAGCCATGATCCCATAAAATAAAAAGAAAGCAGACAGAACCGGATAAACATTTTCTCCACACTCCAAATCCCCATCTTTATCAGATAATTTCCTTGTATTCTTTTTTCCCTAGAACTTTGGTTTTCTGATTCCAAACTTACTTAACCCTTTTTTCTCAAAGGAAGAGGCTTACTAAGACAATGCTTTCAATGTTTGTAGAAATGTCCATCTAAAATGTTAACCCAGGCTATCGGCCATCATGCAGACACTCACTCAGACACATGAGGGAGAGTTGCCATCTGGCTCTACCCTAGCTCAGCTGACCATTAGGCTCCCAGGAGGCAAGATGGGTTTTGGTACTGACCCATCACCTCTGAAGGGGCCTCGGGAGCAGCCAGATGAAACTTGCTCACCATAATAGCTGCCATTTTCACAGTCCAGATTCCACAACTCATCAGAGCCCCACCCAAGAGAGAATGCTGATCTTAAGCCCAGCTCAGCAGAGCAGCCGAGTTCAAGCCCAAGTAGGCGTTCTCTCGGAGGCAGAAGTCACCAGGCATTCATGGAGATGAAGCTGGGGGGTTCCCATTTCCCTCTCTGTCCATTCAGGAGGGCTGGTGGCCCCACCTATGAACTGCCTCAGGGCTATTGGACATCATGAAGAGACTCAGACACACCTGGGAGACTGCCATCTGGCTGTCCCATAGTTGCATGGCCACTTGAAGCCACCTGGTACATCAAACTAGTGGAACCAATCATATCTAGAATCTCAGAAAGTAAATTCAAGAACAGAAGAAGTCAGAAAACCTCACACAACACAACCACAATCATCCTCTGGTCTGGATTCCACAGCTGGACACAACCCGACCCAAGAGAGAAGCCGAATTCAAGCCTAAGTATGCGGGACTTGGCGACTATGCCAACCAGGTTTTTTAGGGATCCTGGACTGGGGGCCACCTCCCCCACCTTGCCTCCCTCCACAAAAGGCCTAGTGGCCCCGCCAAGAACTGCTGCTGGGGCTCTTGGCCTGACAACAGGTATTCAGGTGCAGGGCGGAGTCTGTGCCTGCCCACCTTGGGCTAGACTGATGGGGTGTCTTGGGGTGGGTACAGGTTTTTGCTCCTTGGTCTGTCCTCTACCAGGTTTCCAGAAGTCAGAAAACCTCGTGCAACACAACCACAATTATCCTCTGGTTCTGACTCCACAGCTGGACATAGCCCGAACCACCTGGTGAGCGGGCACCGGCACCTGTGCTATATCTTAAAACCTGGTATACCACAAACGTGTGGGGAGTCAGAGACTAGGTAAGACAGAGAAGGGAACAGTGTGCTGATAATCATTGAAAATGATGATACCATCCGAGAACTGAGCATTGAATATAGGCAAAAGATACACATGATAACCTCTAAATGTATGTATTACAATCCACAATGTGTAAGAAAGGGAAACAAGAAGGAGAGAGAGAGGAGAGAGAGAGAGAGAGAGAGTGAGAGAGAAAGAGAGAAAGGAGATAAAGAACCTGCCATGGAGTCAGGCTGGGGGAAGGGGGAAAGAAGTAAGGACATTGGTGGTGGGAAATGGGCATGGGTGGAGGGATGGGTGCTGTAACACTGTAGAACCGAAATTCAAACATGAACATCTTGTAATTGTATATCTCACGGTGGTATAATAAAATATTTAAAAAAATGCTAACCTAGCGATAGAGACAACTAGCTCACCTGTTCCAGTTGCCCCCTGGCTTCCTCCTGTTCAGTTCAGTCACATCTGCTGCCACCCAAAACTCACCTACTTGTGTAGACAGCACAAGACATAATCTCATGTTCATATTTTTTATATTTATGATAGGTCCTAAATTTGATCTCTGTCACCTTCATCCACTAGGGGACTGTAATTTTATTTTCTTGGTTTTTATGCCACACCCAGTGATGTTCAGGGTTTGCTCCCAGCTCTATGTATAGGGACCACTCCTGGCAGGCTCGGGGGCAGGGGGGGGCTTACGGGATAGTCAGTGTTTAAAACCGGTTGTGCTGTGTGCTAGGGAAGCTCCCTACCCACCGCATTATTGTCTGGCCCCTGAGGACTGTAGTTTTTAACCAGAATAGACCATAGGTTTAATGGGTAATACAGCAGGAAGGCTTGAAGCAACACCAGAACTGGGTTGAGTTTTGTAGCTCTTCGTTGATTTTTTAGATAATCACACATACCGGAAAATAGGATTACTGGTTTTGGCATATCAAACATGCATCAGACAGCTTGCCAGGCTCTGCCGTGTGGGGCGCTATACTCTCATTACCTTGTGGGGGCTCTCAGAGGGGTGGCTAGAATATTCATGGTAATTTGGAGATAAATCGCAAGGGCCGCTTAGCAGCTGTGCGCAATGGGAAAGTTGGTATCTGCTCTGCTGGGTATCTGCGTCTGTGGCTCAAGCATTCATGGGCTTGAAATACTCTCCTCTGAAGGCGGGTCTCTGAAGGATGGGTCCTTGTAGGCTGGGTTTCTGACAAGCCAGGCTGGGGACTGGTTTAATCTCTAAATCTTAGGAGCTGCGGAGTGTGGATGTTGAAGATCACTGCCAGCAAGGTGTGGGGTTTCTCTGGGTTCTTCTTAGGCTCTATTGGGATGGTGGACTCTGGTCGGAAGTTGCTCTAGTGGTCCGTGGAATGCAGGGAGTTCGACGGGGAAAGTTGGTATCTGCTCTGCCGGGTGTATCTGCGTCTGTCTAGAGCTGGTAACTAGAGTGGGTAACTAGAGCCTTTACCGACTGGATCCCATGGGATGTCAAAATATCACATGGCCGCCCACCTACAAGATGGTCAGACTTCCTTGTCAAGACCCTGAAGGAAAGGTTTGAGGCTCTTCATATTCCTGAATCAACCAGATGCTAGTGGGCTACATTGACACGTGATAGGGTCCAATGGAAATATTACTGGCACCCGCTCGAGCAAATCGATGAATAACGGGATCAAGTGATCAAGTGATCATACATACCGGAAGGAGTAAAACTATGTGCTTAGCACATAGTTTTATGTAACTAAGCCTTACGGAGAAGCTTGTTCAAGTCTTAAGAGTATCCCATCTTTTGCTCTTAAGAAAATGCAGTAAAAGGAGAAATATTCCACTATGGTAACATGATGAAAGTGACACTGATTTGTGATGCAGATATATGCAGGGTGTTTTAAACAGCATTTTGTATGTCAAAATCCTTTAAAAATACACACTTTACTGGAAAGTGTGTATTTTTACTTTACTTGAAATTAAGTTGACAGAATAAGATAACAACCATTCTATCCTATTTTTTATTTTTATTTTTTTTTTTGGGGGAGACCATACCCAGTGGTGCCCAGGGCCACACCTGGCTCTGTGCTCAGGTACCAGTTCTGATAATGTTCGGAATTGTATCTAGAGCTGAGATTTGTGCCAGGATCAGGGCCACAGAGTTTAACCTGTGTGCTATCTCTCTGCCCTCAATTCTATTTATTTATCTGTCATTTTGGGGCCATCTGGGACTTACACCTGGCTCTGCTCTCTGGTATCACTGGCAGAAATTGGGGGACTGTATGGAGTGCTAGGGATTGAACTTGGGTGACCGCATGCAAGGCAAGTGCCCTACCTACTGTACTATCTCTCTAGCCCCATTATACTTTCTTAAAATATACATTGAGAAAGAATATTTATGATACTGTAATAAAAGAGTAAATATTTAACACGATCTCACGATCACGATCTTCCCGTTAATCATCTATTTGCTAGAGCGGGCACCAGTAATATCTCAATATGTCCTGTCACATGCTGTAGAGCCAAGGGCATCGGCTTGGTACAGGAACATAAAGAGCCTCAAACCATTATATTAGGTCATGAGAATGATCTAATATAATTGTTACTGGCATTTGGCATATCAAATACAACACGAGCAGCTTGCTAGGCTTGCCGTGCAGGAGGCATACTCTATAAACACCTCCAAATAAAGCCTTAATTGATGAACCGCGCGGCCGCTTGCGGCGTGACGGGCTGTGATGGGCTGGTCGGCTGGGTGGAGTTCTGATGAGAGAGGGAAGTCCAATGTGGAAAATGGCGGCGCCCATGGAGTGGGTGGGGGTCGTCTGGCTTGTTGTGAGGTTCTGCCGGGGTGGTGGGCCAAGGCTGGAACCCACCATGCCTCCCGACTGCCTCATGAACGGCTGGGCACAGGGAGAGCAAGGAACCGCTCTGCCCCGTGTCTGAGAGTCTCTGGACCAGCATACCTGGGCCGGATTGAGGAAAGAAACTGCTCCAGGGTGGGTGTCGATGATCCGGGCTGTGATGGGCTGGTCGGCTGGGTGGAGTTCTGATGAGAGGGAAGTCCAATGTGGAAAATGGCGGCGCCCATGGAGTGGGTGGGGGGTCGTCTGGCTTGTTGTGAGGTTCTGCCGGGGTGGTGGGCCAAGGCTGGAACCCACCATGCCTCCCGACTGCCTCATGAACGGCTGGGCACAGGGGGAGCAAGGAACCGCTCTGCCCCGTGTCTGAGAGTCTCTGGACCAGCATACCTGGTCAATATACATTGAGAAAGAATATTTATGATACTGTAATAAAAGAGTAAATATTTAACACAGTTATATTTAATTCTTGGCTATGAAATGAAGCTTGTTAAAATGGTTTTTCATTAGGTTGAATCTATAAAAATGCTGATATACCAAAAAATTTAAAACTAACATAGAGTATAATTTTATTTGGGGGTAATAGTTTAGCCTAACATAGGTTTCCTTAAAAGAACAACCTTTCTCAAAAAAGGCTACATTGAAAAATTGTAGGCATCATGATTTACAATGCTGTTAAAAATAGTTTCATAACATTAAAAACATATATGAAACCAAAAGTCAAGGACTATAGAAACAAAGACCAGGAGGTTTGGTCCAGAGTTGGAAGTCTGCTTCAACTGCTCTGGGAGAACTGACAATTGGGATAGGGAAGGGACCACTATGACAAAGATAGTGGTAAATGACCATAAGAACAGTGTGCTGAAACTAGGTAAAGGAACAAACATGGAGCCAACCTGGTTTAGCTAAATTAAAAGGCGAGCACTCTAATCTCAGGGTAGGTCAGGTTACGGTCTCTCCCTAGACCTTGCCAAGTTCTTTTTGAGGTGTAATGTAACAGTCATACATTCTGGGTTTTAGGATGTGGCCACTTTTTTTGTTTTTTTTTGGGCCACACATATTTGTGTTCATGGCTTTGTGCTCAGGGATTAGTCGTGATGATGTACATGGAACCATATGTGGTGTTCAGGATCAAACCAGGTTGGCTACATGCAAGACATCAAGTGACAGTACTGAAGAAGGGTGGAGTGAACAAAAACTCAGCATTGCACAGTGAAGAACAAAGACATC
>JAJIBD010030618.1:0-25111 GCA_021461705.1 Cryptotis parvus | reverse complement strand
AAAGAAACAAAGAAGCAAAGAAAGAAAGAAGCAAAGAAGAAAACAAAGAAGGAAAGAAAGTGACTGGGAGGAAAAATAAATTAGAGTTAAGATTATATGGCTTTCTTTTCTCTTTATGATTTTAGCCACACCCAGCAGTACTCAGGGATTACTCCTGGGAGTGCTGGGGAACCTTATGTTTTGCTGGGGACTGAATTTGGAGCAGATAAGAGCAAAGCAAGCACTTTACCACTGTACTATCACTCTCACCCCCAACAAGAGTCTTTTTAAGTAACAAACTTGTTTCACTCCACACAATTTCCTTTTAATTTGACAAATTGCTTTATATTTCTAAATATATGACTTTCCTCTGTATTATCTCATTTGATATTAATAAAAATCCCATGAAATAAAACCAAATTCTTCATTACTTTTGCATCTAGAAAATTGGACCTATTATTCTTTTTTTTTCACATTTCTTTTTTTTTTCACTTTTCTTTTTTTTTTTAGTATTTTATTATACCACCATGATATATACAATTACAAAGATATACAATTAAAAAAGTTCATATTTGGGTTTTGGTCATACAGTGTTCCAGCACCCGTCCTCCACCAGTGCCCATCTCCCACCACCAACGTCCCAGGTTCCCTCCCCCCCTCCCCAGCCCGCCTCCATGGCAGGTTCTTTACTTCTTTCCCTTTCTCTCTCTCTTTTCCTTCCCTTCCAGACTATGGATTACAGAACATACATTAAAGGGTTGTCATGCGTATCTTTTGTCTCTATTTAATTCTCAGTTCTAGGTTGGTATTAGTACCCTCGACAATTGTTAGCACACTGTTCCATTTTCTGTCTTACCTAGCCTCTGACTCCCCACACGTTTATGATAATTTCCACCTTTGACAAGACATCCTGATACATGTTTCACTTGACCTTGGATATTGGTATCATAATATGTACATATATATTTATGTCATGCAAATAAATGCAGTCATTCTGTATCTGTCTCTCTCTCCTTCTGGCTAATTTCACTCAATATAATCTTCTCCATGTCCACCCATTTATAGGCAAATTTTATAACTTCATTTTTCCTAACAGCTGCATAGTATTCCATTGTGTAGATGTACCAAAGCTTCTTTATCCAGTCATCGATTCTCGGGCACTCTGGTTGCTTCCAGACTCTGGCTATTGTGAATAATGCTGCTATGAACATAAAAGTAGGGATGGTGTTTCCGCTGCATATTTTTGGCTTCCCAGAGTATATTCCCAGGAGTGATATGGTTGGGTCAAATGGGAGTTTAGTTTCTCATCTTTGGAGGAATGTCCATATTGTTTTTAAGAAAAGGTGTACCAGCTGGCATTCCCACCAACAATGGATGAGTGCCCTCTTTTCCCCCACATCCATGCCACCACTTGTTGTTCTTGCTCTTTTGAATATGTGCCAGTCTCTGTGGTGTAAAGTGGTATCTCATTGTTGTTTTGATTTGCATCTCTCTGATGATTAGTGATGATGAGCATTTTTTCATATGTTTTTTGGTCCATTCGAATTTCTTCCTTGTTGAAGTTTCTGTTCATTTCTTCTCCCCATTTTTTTGATGGAGTTGTTTGTTTTCTTCTTGTAAAAGTTCTACCAGTGCCTGATATATCCTGGATATTAACCACTTATCAGATGGGTATTGGGTGAATATTCTTTCCCATTCTGTGGACCGCCTCTCTGTATCTTAGTCACTGTTTCTTTTGAGGTGCAGAAGCTTTTTAGTTTCATGTAGTCCCATATGTTTATCTTTTCTTCTAGTTGCTTTGTTAGTGATGTTTCACCTTGAAGATGCCTTTAGCTTCAATGTCGGTGGAGGGTTTTTCCTATATTTTCTTCAATGTACTTTTATGGATTCAAGTTCGATATTGAGATCTTTAATCCATTTTGATCTGATTTTTGTGCATGGTGTTAGACACAGGTCCAAATTCATTTTTTTACATGTTGCTGCCCAGTTTTCCCAACACCACTTGTTGAAGAGGCTTTCCTTACTCCATTTTGGACTCTTTGCACCTTTATCAAAGATTAAATGATCATGTGTTTGAGATTGGGTGTCAGGATACTCAATTCTATTCCATAGGTCCACAGGTCTGTTTTTATTCCAATACCACGCTGTTTTAATTACTACTGCCTTGTAGTACAGTTTGAAGTTGGGAAAGGTGATGCCTCCCATCTTTTTTTTCCCCAAGGATTGCTTTAACTATCCTTGGGGGTTTATTGTTCCATACAAATTTCAGGAGTGTTTGCTTAATTTCTTTGAAGAATGTCATGGGTATCCTTATAAGGACTGCATTGAATCTGTATAGAGCTCTAGGGAGTATTACCATTTTGACAATGTTGATTCTCCCCATCCATGAGCAGAGAATATGTTTCCATTTCCTTGTGTCCTCTTTTATCTCTTGGAGCAGTGTCTTGTAGTTTTCTTTTGTACAGGTCCTTTAAACACTTGGTTAAGTTGATTCCTAGGTATTTGATTTTCTGTGGCACAATTGTGAATGGAATCGTTTCTTAATATTCCTTTCTTCTTTCGCTTTATTTTGGACCCACTATCTTTCATCCAAACAACCAAAAAAAATGGATTCCATTGTTCTATTTCTTTTATCTAAAAAGGGAGAGATATCTTCATAAGTGCATATAAATGCATTTCATGATATCCAGGGGTGTACTTACCTTGCATGAGGCAGACCTGTATTTGATTCTCAGGACCCCATGTGATTCCCTGAACACCTCAGGGAGTGTTCTGAGTGGAGAGCCAGTAGCAAACCACTGAGTATGGACCCGAAGCACTATGGGGTAAGTCCCCAAAACAAAATCAAAAACATCTTCATCTTGAAGCTGGACCGCAAGGATATGCCTATCTGTGAAGTCTGTCCTTTTCAGCATCAGCTTTTTCTTCACTTGGCTGGGTTTTCCTTTATAATTTTTTTTATGAGAGCCCTCGGGAAAATATATCTACCTAGATGATAGCCATACAGAGTCTCCCACAAGATGATGATAACCATGAGTTTAGAGGAAGTGGTAGACACTGGCTAGGAGGTCAAGGAATCAAATGAGACAGCTAACTCTCAGACAGCTGTTAGGGGTTGCAGATGGTGAACTGTCTGTTGCCCACGTTAGGAGTACCAATGACCCTACTGCCAACTTGGCTGAAAGTGGAGAAGCAGTCTTGAGGGTCTTGGCAGACTGACATCACCCTCCAGTCATAGCTGAAGGGCAGAACTATCTCCATTTCCAATCGATGGGCAACTGTTCCTCATTGTGAGGCTTCTAGTTAGCATCCTCTGGGGCCTGTCTAGAGAAGACCCCTTCAGAAAGGGGGATGGCAGTGGCTGAGAGTATTGTTGTCTTTCTATACCTCCTTCCACTTCATTTTGAGACTCGATTATTCATTCATTTGATTCAGTTGGTAAACATTTATTCAGCTTTTCCTATATGCCCAGAAATGCACAGGGACTTGGGATAGTGAACAGAGAAGGATTTCTGAATTGGAGGAACTAACATTCCAAAAAAAAAAGAAGGCGAGAATGTATAAGAAATGTATACAGCATGTGTATCTTGAGAGGTAATAAGGGACACGGGTAGGAAAGTGAAGTACAGGTAAGAAAGTGAGTAGTAGGGGCCGGAGTGATAGCCTAGCGGGTAGGGCTATGCCTTGCACGCAGCCGGCCCATGCCGGCCCGGGTTCGATCCCCAGCATCCCATATGGTCCCCCGAGCACCGCCCAGGAGTAATTCCTGAGCGCAGAGCCAGGAGTAACCCCTGAGCATCGCCGGGTGTGACCCAAAAAAAGCAAAAAAAAAAAAAAAAGTGAGTAGAGATAAGGAATTTTATGCTGGAGTGGATAAGAAAAAGGGCCTTATGGAGAAGTTTTGAGTAAAGACTGGATGAGGAAACATGAGACATGCTGGGTTCTGGCAGAAAGAGTTCCAGGCAGTCAGAATAACTTGAATCAGCAAGTTCTAGTCTTCTATCATCTGGTACAGAGCCTTTGGCATCTCACCAGGCAGAAGTTGATATGGAAAAGGGAAATGGAATAAAAGTGCCTTCATATAAACTCGACGATGAAAACATTATAATTCAGGCTCCCAGCTGTAATAAAGTGAGAATTTTAGGAGCCTGTGACTCCTGTTAGAGGCTTAACAGCACTCTAGAAAGGCCTGTTATGAATCTACATCTGCGTAAATCTTTCCATCAGGGAGAATTTCGGAGTCATCAGAATGAGATCAATGACCTTGGAGTTTTCACTGGCTCTAACATGCAGATTTTCATACTCCTCTAAGGAAAGAGACCGAAGGTAACTCCCAATGTTTTAGGGTACTCATCGCCACCCCCTTCTTTCCCTCTAAGATAGAACTTCATTCTTTATCTTCACATCCAGCACCAATAATCAAGCTAGAGCATCTCATTCCCTTTTACCTTTATGTAAAACTCTTAAAGTGTGGCCTAAAGAGGGAAGGAAAGCCAGGAAGGGCAAAAGGGAATGCAAAAGTCAAGAAAAAAAAAAAGCTCAAAATGATGGGAGGCAAAAACCTGAGTCCCAAAATTATGACTCAATTGCATGAAACAGCAAAGGTCTATCTGGGTCAGAGACTCTGAGCCCCCACACCAGTCAACTAGGAGAAAGGGACAAAAACAACACAATAGGTAAGATCAGGTTCATTCAGGATGTTGTGGCCATAGAAAAAAAACAACACAATAGGGTACAAGCTTGCCTTGTGCACAGTTGAACTGGATTTGATCCTTGGCAAATCTATAGTCACTGGGAGTTATTCTCATGCACAGAATCAGGAGTAGCCCCTAGGCACAGCCCCCCCAAAATAACTAGGTGTGTCCTAGGACTGAAGAGATTCCTCAAAGTGCTGGAGCACATGCTTTGCCTGGGTTCAATCCCCAGCATCACACACAGTGGTCCCCCTATACACGACTGGGAATAATCCTGGGTACAGAGTTTACAGTAGCACCAAGTACCACTGACTGTGATTTTCTTTTTAAAAAATCAAAATAAGGGGCCAGAGCGATAGCTCAGCAGGTAGGGTGTTTACCTTGCATGCGGCCAGCCTTGCCGGCCTGGGTTTGATCCCGGCATCCCATATGGTCCCCGAGCAGTGCCAGGAGTGATTCCTGAGTGCAGATCCAGGAGAAATCCCTGAGCATTGCCGGGTGTGACCCAAAAAAAGCAATAAATAAATAAATAAATAAATAAATAAATAAATAAATAAATAAATAAAAAAAAAAAAGTCAAAATAAAATAAATGAGAACAAAACACTCTGTGCTTGAAAGCAGTTGAACTTTTACTTGAGAAAATGATGTGAATATATTCAAAACATAAATCTGGGTACAGCTGTCCCTCCTGAGCTGCTTCCAAACACCTTTTCAAAAGATTTAGAGTGAAGGTAGGGAAAGGGAAGCCTGAGTTTAAAAACTAGGTGTGCAAAAAAAAACTAGGTGTGCAGATTTGTTCCAATCACAGCCTTTCAGAGAAACAAAAGCAGTTCGTGAAGCCACCTGCTTCTCTCTTGGGTTCTTCAGCAAAATCAACCAGGACAAAGACTGCGATTACAGATCCGATGTAAGCTGAGAAAAGGGATTTTTGAATTTTCTCCTGCCCCAACAGTTCACGCTTCTGAGTAAGAAGAGAGGTGCCAACAGAGGGAGTTCAGATAAGCAGACAGACATGCTTGGGCATCTAATGGCAGGAGAGTATTCAGGAATCGGCCACAGCCTTCAAATAAAATGTCTTCATCTATTTAGTCAAATAATCTTTATGAGTTTCATTTACTTTGTATTTAGTAGCTAAAACTGGATTGACTCTATCTTGGAAAGCTATTATGAGATGCAGTTATTAGAGAATTCTTAAGTCTTTGTCTCTGAAAATCATTCTAATTTGGTTGAGACAGAGCCACTGCTGCCCAACCTTCTGGATGCAACAGCAAGCTGAGTCTTCCTGTGGAATTGGTGAGGGAGAAACTCTAAAATATTGTTAGTGTTTTTAGAGGCTTTTCCAACCAATTACTTATTTTCTTTCTTGGAGACATTCTCTACCAATCTACTTCATTGAATTCATCTGAACAACCAAGCTTTAACACACTCTAAGCTTTGGTTCAAGTAAGCTTTGATAACTGTGATCATTCATTGTTATCATAAAGCACGTCTACAGTCTTGCCTTCTGGAGGCATGTCCATTCACTAAACCATAAACAGGATTAAGAACAGCTATTGCTTTATGGTCCAACTTCCACTTCAAAATTGATTATCTAGAGATGACTTTACGATGCTGCTACGACCGATCATGGCAGCCTGCCCCTCAGGCCTAAGTAGAAAGAACACAATCTCTGAGCCCCATATTTCAGAAAGAAAGAAGGAGAAATAGGAGGAAAAGGAAGAGGAGAAAGAAGTGGAGTGAATAGAAGGTGGAGATGAAAGAGGAGGAGAAGGAGAAGGGAAAAAAAGGAAAAAAAATGGAAGAGAAGAAAGAAAACAAAGAGGACAAGGGAGGAGAAGGAGAGGGAATAGCCAGGCTGAATTTCCAAGCTACAAATAACAAGGTTTGAGTTCTAATCCAAATGTATAAAGCACCTTGTTCTTATACACAACTCCAAATAGTCTTGATTCTCAGCCACCAGTTACTGCAACCAGTTCTGAGCAGTTTTTAGAGCTCATGCAGGCATGACCTGACAGCAGCCCCTCTCCACAAACTTCTAATCCACCAATCTGCAGAAAGCCTGGATTCAGACAAGAACAACTTGTAATGCAGAAGATTCGCCATGCAGCAAGTCAATAGGCTGATGCTTCGCTCCATCATCTCATCCATGTGGAATTTTCTCACTTCTCTGACCATCTCCTGAAGTAAGGCAGTCAGGCACCCAGCCATGGCCAAGCATCCCACGGATATCTTGTAGTTATAAATGATTTTAATACTATTTCCTACTTCAAAAAAAATGGGGACATTATTACTTGCCTTAAAAAATTGGTTGATTTGGAGGAGCCAGAGAGATAATAGGAGATGGGTAGGGCATTTGCCTTGCACACCACCAACCCAGGCTCAATTCCCAGCGTCCCATATGGTCCCCTGCCAGGTGTAATTCCTGAGTCCAGAACCAGGAATAACCCCCTGTGTATCTCCAGGTGTGATCCAAAAAAAGCAAAAAAAAAAAATTGATTTGGAAACCATCCACCTGACATTTGGCAAACTATTGCAAACCACACTTGCCAGAATTTACAAATACATTCTTTTTTGTTGGTGGGGGTGGGGGCATGTGAAATAAGCCACGTTCCAAATAGGTCAGCCTTACTTTTATGCATTGTTATTCCAAACACTTAAGGGGCATCAGGCTCCATCACACCTTTATCTTTTCTTATCTAATATTTGTGCTTTCATCTTTACTCCAAGTTTTTTCTCACTTTTCAAGTCCCACATTACCATGAAAATAAAAGTTCATGTTTTACCAAACCCAGTTTCGTTTGCATATGGTCCTCCAATTACCCCAAGTTGTAATTCTTCATGTCCTTTTCAGAGCGAAAAAAGGAGGGAAAAATCCCTGCACATAGAATCTAGAACTGGAAGCTCCAGGTCTAACTCTGGCAAAAATACTCCCCACACTCAGTCCAGCAACCCCAGTGTGAAAGGAGGAAACCTACAAAGTCTCTTCAGATGCTCCTTTTTTTGTTCTGACTTACAAAATGTCTGCAGTGATGGAACAGGCAGGACAAGTGTCTCCATCAGACACGTGAATCTTGGCTCCACCCATTTACCTCCTCATCCCCACCTGCCCACAGCCTTATTTCTAACTCCTTGTTAGGGCCACCATCAATCTGAAGAGCATCTACAAGATGATTAAGAATGTGTGCTTACACATCCAAAACAGCAAGAACAACTGGTGCTGGTGTGGATGTGGGGAAAAAGGGACTCTCATCCACTGTTGGTGGGAGTGGCAACTGGTCCAGCCCTTTTTGGAAAACAATTTGGGCATTCCTCTGAAAACTAGACATTGAGCTCCCATTTGATCCAGCAATAGCACTCCTGGGAATATACCCGAGAGACCGAAAAACACATGGCAGAAACACTATCTGTATTTCTTTATTCATCTCTGTGCTATTCACTATAGCTAGAATCTGGAAACAACCTAAATGCCCGAGAACAGAGGACTGGCTAAAGAAACTGTGGTTCATCTACACTATGGAATACTATGCAGCTGTCAGAAAAGATGAAATTATGAAATTTACCTGCAAATGAATGGACATGGAAACTATCATGCTGAGGGAAATTAGTCAGAAGGAAAAGGACAGATATAGAATGACCGCATTCATTAATAGTATATAAATAGATACCAGTGTTTTACTAAATGTGTGAAATGGTAATGGCAGATTAAAACTCACCATTGAATATACACAAAGAGACTTAAGTTTTAAACTCTAAATATCTGCAGGGCTAGCCACAATGTGTAAAAGAAGAGGGAGAGAGATGCAGAGACAGAGAGAGAGACAGAGAGAGAAAGAGAGGGAAACAGGGCTACCTGCTGTTGAGGCAGCCTGGGGGTGGGTGGGAGGGGGTGGGGTACATTGGTGGTGGAAACTGGGGCACTGGTGGAGGGATGGGTGCTGGAATACTGTATTACCAAGAACCAGAAATTGTTTAGAACACCTTTGTAATTGTATGTCTCACAGTGGTATAATAAAAAATTTTTAAAAAATGTGTGCTGAACTACCAAATAACACCAAAGAGAAGGAGCAAAGTAGTATAGACTATGACCTCACTCTCAAAGCAAAGCATGTCTTCAGTGATGTGTGTACATGTATGTGTGTACAGGGTGAGAAGCGAATGCATAAAAATGTTTGAAAAGCTCAACACCCTGGCAGGGATTATAATTTTTTACACTTATGTCTTCTAAATTTTCTCAGTTTCCATGATTTGCATGCATTTTCATGATGAGATTTCACTGTATCATTTTCTTCCCGTTCATCATCAATTTGCTCGAGCGGGCACCAGTAACATCTCCATATGACCTGTTTCCTGCAAGTAGAGCCCAAGGGCACTTGCTCGCCTCCAGGAACATAAAGAGCCTCAAACCATCCATCAGGTCATGGGAATGAGGTTATAATTGTGCCCGGCAAGCTACCCGTGTCGTATTTGAAATGCCAGATACCAGTAACAATTATAGACCTCATTCCCATTATAGATGAGATTTACAAGCGATTATAAACTTAACCTGTCCTGCCCACAGACATGTAGGCCACCTCTGAGTCTATGGCCTGAGTTTTTTTGTTTTCCCCCCAAATGATTCACTAAGTGGGAATTCTCTGGAATTCTTTTCCCCTTGACCTCAGTTCCCACTATTCATCTCAGAGTCTCTGCTAAATAGCAAACAAAGTGGCATTTATCTCCAGGAAGACCCTTATAAAGGGACGTGCTCTGAGAAAGAAAAGCAAGAATCTTGAGAACTTTGTCAAGTTCTCGCAGGGCACACAGGGAAAGCCTTCATTTCAGATGAGCTTCTTCTAACTTGGATAGCAGAAGCAGGCAGCCCTTCAAGATTCTGAGTGTATTTGAGACATATTTAAGGGTTATGAAACCAGATCCTGGTGGTGAGCTGCCCAGAGCAGCCTGGACAAGGTAGAAGGAAAGAAGAGAAAAAAGTAAGGTCAAAAGATGCTAGAGGCTTATTCCTTTAATTTACTGGGAGTTGTAAGTTTCCTTGAAATAAACTTAAAAGATGATGAAGAAACAAAGACATAGTACAGGGTTTAAGGTGCTTACCTTGCACATGACCAACTGAGGTTCAGTGCTTATGGTCCCTGGAGCACCACTAGGAGTAACACCTAAGCACAGAGCCAGGAGCATGACCTGAGTTCCACTGAGTTCCACAGGATCTGAGTTCCAGGAGCATGGCCTGGAGTTCCCCCTCCTGCAAAAATAAAAAAAATGATGAATTATGGGGTCATAATGCATGTTTTTTTCATGAATAATAATACAAAATTATAATTATTATTATTATTATTAAGTTTTTGTTTGGGGCCATACTTAGCTTTTGCATAGGGTTTACTCTTACCTCTGTGCTCAGGGATCAGTTCTGGAGATGATCATAGTACCATATGCAGTGCTGAGGATTGAACCTGGTTGTCTTCATGAATTTCTTCAGCCCCATCTAAAAGGTGGTTCTAATCACACTTATTATCTCTTTGCTACTTAAAAAATTGTTTCCCCTTCTGGTTTCAGAGTGTAGGGCACTTGCCTTGCATGTAGTCGATCTGGTTCCATCCCCAGCATCCCATACGGTCCCTGAGCAGTGCCAGGAGTAATTCCTGAGTGCAGAGCCAGGAGTAACCCGTGAGCGGTCTTTCATATGACCCAAAAACAGACAAAAAAAAACTTGTTCAGCCTTTTTCAAACTTAGCTTCCTTGAAAAAAATTAAGTAAAGAAATACCTGTCTCTGAATTCTGAAGAGTAAGGAGAAAATGACGATGAAGTCTATAATATCTAGATAAAAAGGTCCTCCCTCTATGACTCTCACTATTAAGAAGTTGAATTTATTATTGCAACATAATTTGAATATATTATTACCATCTATAATAATGATTATCCTCATAAGCAGGTGCCTTGGCTGCACTCCAGAAGGAATTCCAGATGGAAGAGCCTCTTTATGGTAAGGTTGATGCAGTCAGAGCTTCAGAAAGGGCAGGGCATGTTTTTGTAATGGAATGATTTGAACTCACTAGTAAAACTGACCAGGAGCATTTGTGTTAGGAGTAGTGAAAAACTGGAGGACAGAACCAGACGGCTTTGTGCTTGCACGCTCTGTGGGGGTCTGGCAAGGTGGAAAGAGCACAAATCTTTAAGCAGGTAAACAATAAGATTATTTTAATCTTTTCTTTCATCCAGTCAGAGACTAGAAGCTGAACTGAAGTGAGGGAAAAATAATAAGCAGCAAGACAAGAAGCTGCTATAATAGAGAAATAATGAGGCCCCTAAAGAGGGAGACAGTGGCAATAAGACATAGGATTGGATTCAGCGGCTATATCCCTCTCTCTGGAACAATGAGGGATGAGTTTCAGGTATCTGACTCCAAGGACAGATGACCGATGACTAGGAGAAAAGCAGGGGGGAGCCGAGTGTGATGTGAAGCAAATCAACCTGACGCGTGAAGTGACCACTGGGCATGTGGATAAGATTTTCATGCAGTGTTGGAAATATGGATCAAGTGAGAAACGGGGTGCAAATTTAAGAGTCATTAATACTTGGGCTGTAATTGATACCATGACCATGATGATAGATAAGATCACAAAGGCAAAAAAAACATGTATATTGGGAAAGGGCCAGTCCACTAAGTCAATCTTTCAAGGAAGAAGATCCTGGTTTAAATCTGTTGGTACAGTATAATTATCCATAGCAGCCTATTTAATCTCAAATGTGTCCCAGTGTGAAGAATAAATTATATGGGGTCTCTCTAGATGAACCCAAATTTGGGATCATCACAGAAAGAGCAAAAAGCAATGGGAAAGAATATCAAGAGTTAGGAAGGAATGAAAAAAGGAGGCACTCATTGGAGAGATGGTACAGAAGTTAAGGCGCATATGGTTAACCCCAGTTTGGTTTGCATATGGTCCTCCAATTACCCCAAGTAGTGATCCCTGAGTACAGAGCAAAAGAGTAAGTTCTGAGCACTATCACATAATGCAAAATATTTTAAAAGAAAAAAAATTAGAATTTAAAACATATAACCAAATACACGTAGGTGTTAAAACCATGATTGTAGCGACATTTCTAATGGATGTATCTGAGATATATTCATAATTAAATGATGTTGAAATATATGAATAATCACCATGAATAAAAATAAACTATATTTATACACATTATTTCCATCTCAAATGCATGAAACATTAAATGAAAGGAATAAAAAGTGGACTCGAAAAATCATGCATGCTTTTTACCACTCAAATCCTCCTGGAATTTTGTTTGGTTTGGTTTTTGTTTTTTGTTTTTTTTGGATCACACCTGGTGATGCTCAGGGGTTACTCCTAGCTCTACACTCAGGAATTACTCCTGGCGGTAGTCAGGGTACCATATGGGATGCCAGAGATCAAACCCGGGTCAGCTGTGTGCAAGGCAAACATCCTCCCTGCTGTGCTATTGCTCTGCCCCCCTTGGAATTTATGATGGGGTTAAAAGTCCTTTTATAACTATGACATGATAACTATGGCAACACCAACCTCATAACAGAAAGGGGGTTATGAGGGTCGGATACACTTATCTGAATAAAAATTAACACTTTGTGCTAGGGAAAGGAACAAGAATAGAGTTGAAGTCAAATAGCAACATGGGAGAATATTTTTAGCATATATGTTGGACTACCTTGAACTCTCCTATGACTCAGTAAGCAACAGAACAGAATGCCATTTCTCTCTTCCCTTCCCTTTGCTATTGCTGCCACAGCCAAAGCTTGAACACACACTTGATGGTGGTGGCACTCCAGGTCATGCTACACATGCTACACTCATACTACTGGCTATAGCGGCAGTTGGGGCCAGAAATACAGAGCATAGTGGACATGGACATGCCTCAGTCACCTCCAGTTACAGTGTGCACATATTAAAGTCATGGTGTCCCCATACCTGAGCTCTCACATACTGTGTGGTGCTGAGGGTTCCCAATAGAGTAGCTCCCTGGGTTATGCTCAGCAAATGTGGGCCACACCAACAATCAAATTTGCTGGCCAAGCAGGCATTTTTGCCACAAACCATCCCCAGGCCACAACAGTGCCATTTTTAACTGAATGAAAGGTATAAAAAGAAAACAAACACTCTATGACAGATTTGGAGGAATATTACTCTACATGCATGTATAAACACTTATGTATATTTCTAACACTATTAAACCGAAAATTTTGGCAGTCAATAAGATCCAATTAGAATTCCTTTCTAAAAATGAATTACTGTTTAAGATACAGAAGTTTTTCAAAGCAGATGACCAGTTCACCTCAGGGAAGTCCCTCCCTGGACATTAAGTATAAAGGAGGTTTGAGATGGGAAGATTCTTCTGAATGGTTTCAGAGAGAGCTGTTGGCATACTGAGCCTCGCCTCCCGCTGACATTCATCAAGTGTCCTGCTGACATTCATTTGTGTCTCCTTCTGATGACTCCATCTTAATCTCCCCATCCTAAACTGCATCCCACTGCAACTGGGAAGCAACTACTTGTTTATCACCTACCAACAAAAATCCTAGGCAGTCATCTCATTCAAAGAAAAGATATGCTGGGAAAACCACCCTCTCTGCGATTATAGAGAAAGTTCACTCTCAGGCTCCTTTACTGGAGCTAGCCTTTCATTCAAAATTAAAGGAAACTGAAAAGAAGGAAAATCAATGATAGGAAATGAAAATCCCAGGGTAGAGTGATAGTACAGTGGGAAGCATGTGGTGCCTTGCACTCAGCCGACCCAAGTTCTACCCCAATATCACTATATGGTCTCTAAAGCACTGCTAGGAGTAATTTTTGGAGTGCAGACCAGGAGTAACCTTGAGCACCACAGGGTGTGGAAACAAAAAAGAAAAAAAGAAAATACCAAAGTTCTCAGATCAATTGAATCCATCAGGAAACACAAAAACACACATACACACGCGTACACACAATCCTCAAGTACAAAAAGGAAACATAAGCCAAAATTGCATTTGTTAACATTAATATAACTTATAGAACATGGCATTGATAAATAGGTAAAACAGTTTCTTATATATTATTTGTTATTTCTTACATATTATTTCTCATATGTTATTTCTTCTATATGTTTTTCAGAATTTTCTTTCGTTCTTACTAAATGGTTCATGGGACTGGAGAGAGCACAATAGTTGGAGTGTAGGCCTTGCTTGGAGAAGCTGGATTTGATCCCCTGAGCACCATATTACTCTCCCAAACACTGCCAGGACCAATTTCAAAACATTATCCATTGTGGCTTCAACACCATGACCCCCCCACCAAATGAGTAAGTAAATAAATAATAAGTGGTTCACTAAACTCTATTAGAGTTCATACTTCTCCATATTACTCTTCCTTTTCAAATTATTATGTGGTTTCTGTCTCCTAAGGTGACCCAGTCAGATATACTAGACTTTGAGATCTTACTATGATGTCAAAAGAGGGGATCGACAGGGTGATACCATTTCACCAAAACTCTTCAGTGCCACCCTCGAGAACATCATGAGACAATTAAAATGGGAAGGAATGGGAGTGAAGATAGATGGTCGGCAACTACACCACCTTCACTTTGCTGGTGGCATCATCCTAATAACACCAAACATTTGCCAAGCGGCACAAATGCTGGCTGACTTCAACCGAGAATGTGGAAAGATAGGTCTACAGCTGAATCTAAAGAAAACTATGTTTATGAAAAATGAAGTAGTTCCAGAGGCCCCATTCATTCTCAATGGAACAGACATCTCTGAATGCAGCAGTTATGTGTACCTAGGTTGAGAAGTCAACATGATGAATGACCTAAAAAACCTGAGCTGCGCAGGGAGGGAAGAGAGCGGCATGGACTGCCTTCAAAAACATCAAAGAAATAGCCAAAGAACAAAGAACCTCCGGCTCTGGGCACATGTCTTAGACTCCACCAGTTCTCCTACATTAACATCGCCTCAGAGACCTGGGCCCCACAAAGCAGGATAAGAATGCTATTTGGGTCTCCTAGAGAGGAATAGAAAGAGCTATGCTTGGAATATCATGCCTCACTCATGTGAGATAAGGAATCCGGAGTTCTGACCTCCATCGCTACTCCAGAATCAGGGACGCTGTCTCGTTTTGCCAAATCATCGAAAAATCAGATGGGCTGGATATGTGATGCGATTTGGAGACAACCGCTGCACTAGAGCCATTACCGACAGGATCCCACGGGATGTCAAAAGATCACATGGCCAGGGAACCTCTGCAACCTCCCCACAGGTGTGTGTGTGTGATCCTTGCGTCTCCCGCGGACCCAATCAGCCCCAGGGAAGAGCCGGAACTTCCATCAATGGGAACCGAGGCAAACTGCCTTGGTTTCACCCCGGGCCCCTTGGGCCCTGCACTTCCGGGAACGTCTGCAACCTCCCCCACAGGTGTGTGTGTGATCCTTGGTCTCTGCAGACAAAATCAGCCCCAGGGAACAGGCCAGAACCCTACACCCACATCCCAAAACTCAAAACCACACCGGAAGCTAGCACTGCACGATCCTCTTACTATCTATCTTGCATGAGGTACCAGTGAACCTTTGTTCCTACATCCTTGCCACCCACCCAAACTCTGCAAACAGCCCAGACACCTACTAACTGTACTATCTAGTCACCCAAGAACTCACATTTGCAACCTACAATAGTCATAATGGTAAAGCAACGCAAAATTCCATCAAACTCTGTGAGTGAAGTCACTAGTCCAGATGAGCCAAGCAATACCGATGAGTTGTATAACCTCTCTGATAAGGAATTTCGGAAAGAATTGTTATGGATGCATAAGGAACTCAAAGAAGCAATGGAATGCAAAATCAATAAAATACAAGAAGGACATGAGAGAAGAAATGAGGAAAATGCAAATGGAAATGACAGATATTAAAAAATGAGGTAAATGAAATGAAAAACACAGTGGAAGGCCATCATAGCAGAATAATAGCTACTGAAGAAAGAATTAGTGATCTCAAAGACAAGTTCCAAAGATTCTCTACACAACACCAGAAGATAGAAAAAAGACTCACAATTACTGAACAGACAACAAGAGATAATCGGGATGAAGCCAGAAGAAACAACATATGGATCATTGGGGTCCCAGAAGGGCAAAGAAGAAAACCCTGATGAAGAAGAAACTGTCAAAGCCATAATTGCTGAGAAGTTCCCGGAACTAAAGAACGCTTGCCTCAAGATCCAGGAGGCCCGGAGGATACCAGCTAAAAGAAACCCCAACAAGAATACTCCAAGACACATCTTAATTAAAATGACAAAAACTATAGATAGAGATAGAATACTGAAAGCAGCAAGATCAAAGAAGGAAATCACATACAAAGGAACATCCCTAAGATTTACAGCAGACTTCTCTGATGAAACACTCCGAGCCTGAAAACAATGGTGGGATATTGTGAAAAGGCTCAATGAACTGCAGGCCTCACCAAGAATTCTTTACCCGGCCAGACTCACATTCAGATATGAAGGAAAAGATACACAACTTCATGGATAAGCAACAACTCAGGAACTTCATGGACTCAAAACCAACTTTAAAAAGAAGGACTGAAGGGTCTACTGTAATATGACCAAACCCAAAAGCACAACAAGCACAAACAGAAAGATGGCACAAAATCCGATGACAATAATCTCTCTCAATGTCAATGGTCTAAATGCACCAATTAAGAGACACAGAGTGACAAAATGGATTAAAAAATTGAACCCAACATTCTGCTGTCTACAAGAAACACATCTGAATAATCAGAACAAACACAGACTCAAAGTCAAAGGTTGGAAGACCATTCTCCACGCAAACAACTCCTCCAAAAGGCTGGTGTGGCCATATTAGTATCAGATAATATAGACTTCAGGCTGAAAAAGGTTAGAAGGGACAACGAAGGCCATTTCTTATTACTTAAGGGGTATGTACACCAGGAAGAAATTACACTACTAAACATATATGCACCCAACGAGGGGCCAGCAAAAATACATAAAATAACTGCTAAGAGACCTCAAAGAAGACATTAACAGTAGCACAATAATAGTTGGAGACTTCAACACTGCTCTATCAATATGGATAGATCAACAAGACTGAAACTCACCAAGGAAATATTGGCCCTGAAGGAAGAAATGGAGGAAAGAGAGCTAGTGGATATATACAGGGCTTTTCATGCCAAAAAAGCTGAATACACATTTTTCTAGTGCACATAGAACATTCTCCAAGATAGATCACATGCTGAGCCACAAAGCATACCTCAATAAAATAAAAAAGATAGAAATTGTGTCAACTATATTTTCAGACCATGATACACAGAAAATGGAAGTTAACCGTACACAGAAACAGGGAGTCAAACCAAACACCTGGAAACTGAACAGCTCACTCCTGAACAACAAATGGGTCCTAGAATAAATCAAACAGGAAATCCAAAGTTTTCTGGAAACAAATGAAAATGAAGACACCAACTATAAGAATTTTTGGGAGGGAGGGAGGGAGGGAGGGAGGGAGGGAGGGAGGGAGGGAGGAAGGGAGGAAGGAAGGAAGGAAGGAAGGAAGGAAGGAAGGAAGGAAGGAAGGAAGGAAGGAAGGATGGAAGGAAGGAAGGAAGGAAGGAAGGAAGGAAGGAAAGGAAGGAAGGAAGGAAGGAAGGAAGGAAGGAAGGAAGGAAGGAAGGAAGGAAGGAAGGAAAGGAAGGAAGGAAGGAAGGAAGGAAGGAAGGAAGGAAGGAAGGAAGGAAGGGAAGGAAGGAAGGGGTTGGCTCACTCTTGGATATCAGAACAATTTCCCAAGGTGCCCAGAGCTGGGCCACCATCACAGATCAAAAGAATGAACTCATTTATAAAACTCTGGAGGCAAGCCAATAAGAGACCACAAAGGGTGTGTACACACTGGAGGACTCTGGGGAACTGGTCACTATCCTGCAGGGGCTCTGTGGAAGTGGTCACCAACTTCAAGCTTTCTATCTGTTCTGGGTTTCTGCCTGAGCATTCCAAGATGAACGCTCTGCCTTTGATGAATGCCCTTCCATGATCAATTGCAGCCATCAGAACCAGTCCAAACAGTCTTCCTCCTACAGTGTTCCTCAGTTACCCTAGAGAGAAAGCTTGGCGGTGCCTTAAGCAGAGGAGAAATGAGTAAAAGGAGTTCCAGGCTTTATCACAGAGCAGATATTAAAGGATGAAAGGTGAGGTGGGATTGTGAGACAGTACAATGATCACAGACTTAATGACCTAATGGCAGAGGCCAGTCAAATTGGAATTGATGGAGAACTGATCAGAGTACAGATGCCTTCAAAATAAACAGCTTTACTCAATTTCTGTGCTACCTGAGAGTAATGTGGAAGTTTGTGGAGGAACTGTCAGGCTCAAATCAGAATAGCAGAGAAGGGAATTTCCTAAAATTCCATGCAGTGATATCTGCTTTCTGTCCCGTGAGCCTTTGTATAAATAATTTGGTAAGAAAACAAAATATATGACTTTCAAGAAGCTTGATCATGAGCTTTGCTATGATGCTGCCTCTGATGTTGCATAGCTGCACAATTACCACAACTTGTTCCTCCAATCCTCTTTCCTCAGTCTGTTCGCTTCTCTTCTGGGAACTTCTCTGAAATTCCCTCAACATTCTATTTGGGTCAGCTACTTTGGACTCTTCAGCCATTTGCCCTGATGCATTCTTACTATACTGCTCATAGTCTTCATTCCTCTGAAAAAAGCATCCACTTACACTCAGAGATTTATCAACAGTGCCTCTCCCACATGCCCACTTCTCTCACTCCTGAGTAGGAAAACCAAGGAATTTATCCTCCAAATGAGGCACACAGGACAATGTTGGAGTTACAGATCATTAGCAATCATTAATTTATTGAAAGCATTAAACAGAATTATATATAGGTCAGCCAATATGCAGTCATTTACTTAGAAATCACTAAAACTGCTTCCATGGGGCTAGTCCAGGGTATAGAAAGGGAAATTGCTTTTTGAAGCTCTCCAGGTTCTCCATTATCTGGCTGGCAAACACATAGAGGATAGATGTGAATGAAAATCTGGGAAGACAAATACAACCAAATTTAAATGGGTATTCAAATTCGCTATAATGTACACCTTCTCTAATCCTACATGTAGGAAAAAGGATTTTGCATTTGAATTCACCTGCTTTTCCAATCAGTGTAAGAAATTTCCTCTTCTTGAGCACAAAGGCAGAAATATCTCTCACTGCTGTGCTCTGATTATCCTGATCCTGTGATGCTCCTTTAGAATTTTTGAATACTTCCAGATTTATATGTAACAAGCCAGAATCAATATTTTCAGGGGAAAGTGATGGCTGCTATATGTTTGCCAATTTTCTGGTCGGGATTCTTGCAGGTGGCATGAATCAGGGAGTTGAATGAGCAAAATAAAATAATAAACGAGCCTATTTGAATTTGGAAAGAATGATCCACAGGAGCTAAATTGTAGGCGAGTTATATGCTTCAATTAGCTTTTTGACCTTCGGAGATCTTGAAAATCTGCTTTCCTTCCAGCCTTCTGGGACAGTAACTGCACTTACAGTGTGATGTGATGGCACATTCCATTCTGGCCTGGAGGTTGGACGGGGTCCCTGGAACCAATGTAGTGTAGCAGAGCTTGTGGTTTTTAGGTGCGCTTGGAAACTCTCCCAGTCCAACTTTGCTAAACTTCTTTCAACTCCAATAGTGAATCTGGTAGAGGTTCATGGGAAAAAAGTAGAGGAACATCCCGATCTTTTGTTCGGTATGTTTTTCCGCTCGATTGGTGGAGCACCAATTTTCCCCCTCTTGTATCCCTTGTCTTCCCCGTGTGGTTCATCTGTTTTGCTCGAAAGGCAAGCCTGTGTAAGAATCTCCATTTCGTTGGAATGAGGTCTACTATTGTTACTGTTTTTGGCATATCGAAGTACACCATGGGTAGTTTGCCGGCTTCTCTGCCATGGCTCTGAGTTCATCCCAGGGGAGCCCAAAGTCTTTTTCTATGTCAGACCATCAACCATCCAGGGCCCACGGAGCAGAGAGCCCTGGGTGTAGATATGTCTGTCTCCTGTCTGCCACACTGCCAACATACCGGGCACTGCAGCCTCATGCAACAACTCAAGGAGTTAGGACTTACCCCACAGTAAGAAGATATTTTTTGGATGGCTCTTATTGCCTTAAGAGCTTAAAATGTGTAGGTATTTCAGAAAAGGGTTTCATTCTATTACCTCTTCCTATTATCTTTTGAAAAATAGAACCTAAAATTTGTCCCTGCCATGGAGTGTTGTGGCTTTGGATGCCTAATGGATGCTGGAGGTAAGAAGGAGAATGATAGTTAAATCCCAAAGCATCCACTCCACATGCTAAAGCCTTTAAGCCAGTTTAAATGTTCCACCAGTTCTTACAGGAAAGCACAGGAAGATGTGCTATTCCCTGCCAGAGACTTAATGCTATGAAGCTCCACCAGAAGGCGGGCAGTTGCTGTTTATTAGTTCCAAGGCCCCATTTTAAAAAGTGACAAACTCCCAGAGCCACGTGCTCCCCAATGGAAATCTAAGAAATGAAGCACCAGTAATTAAAAAGTGTGATCAGTGGTCACAGAACATTAATCCTCCCGAAAGGATTGCTTCCGAGGCCACTACATTCCCGGGAAATCCTGCTCACTGCTCCCCCTCTGGGGAGGGGAGTCCTTAATCTATTAGTTAATGCCGAAAATTCCTAAGAGAAATTCCTCTCTGGTTACCAAAAGCATTTTCAGACTTGTTTTACTCTTGAACCTTATTGTTTTACATATTGTTTATAGTTCCCAGAAGACATTACCAAGGAAGCTACTTTAATGAATAGAATGGGGGTGCAGGTTGCAGTGAGTGAAAAAAGGCTTATCCCTCCCTTCCTTGATGCAAAGAACCCATAGGATAGCATCTTTTTACAAATGGAAACATAGCTTGCTTGTAGATCCCATTTCCAATTTTAAAAAAAGTCCTTCCTTGCGTTGAGAGTTCCTCTGTGTGCTGTCAACAGTTTTACACACCATGCAAATGGTTTTACCAATGGTGCTAGCTGGATTTTGGCACCATCCTTGGGCAAATATCGTGGTGAGGATACAACTTGCTGCAGAGAAGCACCAACTGACCCCCATACCAATTTGTGATGTATGTCCTATCTTTCCACATAATCAAAAGCATGGAGACTCCCATCCCATAAAAAACAGCCTTAATGGTTTTGTCAGAACATTTTTGAAATTTGAGCATAAAAGGAAATCTAAAACTTCCACTTTGGGACTGGTGAATATCATTTTCTGAACTCAGCTTTTAAAGTAACCAAGGTGGATAATTATGGTTCCAACATTTTTTCATTTCTCCCTTTGCTACCCATGGTGGTCCGTTTGCCTCGGGCATTATTTGTTCTTTACCATAAATACACACCTTTCTCTTCTGGGATACTGTCGCACAATGTGCCCTTTACCTCCTCCAGCTGCCTTACAAAAAGAATTCTAGATCAAGAACTTAGAGAACTAATCAAGACAAGGAGCCTCTGATCTTGAAATCTACACTTCCCATCAGTTTGTTTTTTCTAATGCATTAAAATATTTTCTGTGTAAGTAGCTGGGAACCTTCTTCCACCAAACCATTGACTCTTGCACGGCAGAATCTTGCAGTTCAAGGGTGGTTGATCCGAAAAATCAGAGAGAAGTGGGGGAAGTGTTAGCAAATGAGAAAAGAAATAATGCAAGTAGTAGCTGAATGTAGGTGGATTCATGAGTGGCTTATGTGAGGCTGGAAGGGAGAGATGATACTTTCCTCCCCCCAGCCGCCTCAAGCGCCTGGAACCCTTCAGAAGTAGACTAAGGACTGAGTAAAAGGGAAAGTTAGTCCATTAGGCCTTACCAGGGTTTTCTCAAGGTTCTTGTCTTCCTCAGAGAAAAAAGTATTTTCTGGAGTAGACAAGCAGTGAAATAAAAACAGATTTTATTATAGAGGTTTTGGGACAGGGTGGAGGAAGGTGAGAGTACAACACATTCAAGGGAGAAGCGTGGGGCTGCTCCAAAGGCAGAGAGCCACAACTGATTTCCAAATGGGTTTTATCCTCTTGGGGCTGGGAATGTTCTGGAATCTTCTGTGAGCTGGGTCTGGAAGGTTGGTTCCATCTCCTCAGGGTCTATTGTTGACAATGATCTTATCAGTGTCTGGGTCCCTGGTTCCAGGAGAATAGCTCCTGTATAGCTGAAGGACCAGTTTTTTTTTCTCCTTTAGGAAATTTTTGGCCGCCATGTGGCACCCCCGTCTGCCCTACCTACATCAAACCTATAATGCAACAAAACCACCCAGATACCCAAATGTTCGTTTAGTAATAAATATCTCTTTAAAAAGTATCTTTGTTCTGTCTTTTCTGTCTGTCTGTCTGTCTCTGCCCTCTGCCTCTGCCTCTCTCTCTCTGTCTCTCTCCATCTCTCTCTTTCTTTTTTCTCTCTCTTCCTCCCTCTTTTCCCAACCGCCTATATCTGCCTGTTCCGTCTGATTAACTTGCTCCTTCCATTGTTATTCGCCTAGGGTAGAGGGTTTCCACTACCAAACACCTGGCACTATGGATCTATACCCTGAGGTTTGCTGGAAACACTCTTGAGGTGGCATTAAACCTCACTCCCGGTGAAACTGCCTGGGCTCCAAAACACTGCATTCATACTCTCAACCCACGTTCCCTCTCCCTTTGTTTCTGCAAAACAACACGTACCAGTCTCACAAGCCAATGAGGGTGTTGGTGCCAAGCTCAGAGGTAGCTGCACAGCCTGGTCCTGCTGCCAGTAGATAGTACAAGCCTGATCCAGAGCAAGCTGTCCCTGGGAGCAATACCCTCCCTCTCTGGGCACTTCCCGGGAGGAGGTCAGTGCAGGCAGTGAGGGAATGGATTGGGATGCTCTGTAACTCCCATTGTGCGTAAATGGCTCATAAAGCCATAGCGTGAAAGGTCCCTTAGGCCCTTTGAGAGTTTGACGACCATTTCAAAGTCGAAGGATGTTAACTGGGAGGTTCTGAAGGAAATTTCCCACTCCTCCCCCAACCCCTGGCAGCCTTGCCTTGACTGGGTTGGCCTCTAACTGCTTGCAGTAACTCTCCTCATAGTTAAACCCCACCCCCACTCCACCTCTATCCCATCATTCTAAATTTGACTTTTGTGTCCAGAGTACAGTTTACAACTGTTGTGTGCCAGCCCTTTCTGCTTTTGGCTGTGTGCTTTTAAAAAAGTAAGAATGAGGAGTTGAAGCAATAGTACAGTGTAGGAGGGCATTTGAAGACGTATTTGACTCGGCTCAATCCCCAGCATCCCATATGGTTCTGGAGCAATGCCAGGAGTGAACCTGTGTGCAGAGCCTGAATAAACCTCTGAGCAACACTGGCTGTGACCCAAAAGTGAAGGAGAAGAAGGAGGAGGATGTGAGGAAGCAGTGGGAGGAGGAAGAGGAAGAAATAGAGTGGGAGAAGGAGACAAAGATGAAGACAAAGGAGATGAAGAAGACTCCAAGACGACAAAGAAGACGAAGATGACACGACAATGCAGACCATGACAACAATGGAGTGAGGAGTGAGGAGGATAAGGATTAAAGAAAGCGGTCCACTTTGGGGGGGAATTGTAAAAAGAATTTGATGAGGGAAGTAAGATAGTGTAAACAAATAAATTGCTGTCTCACTTGATATATGTCTTGTGTTCCATCCATGGCACCACATATGGTTTCTGAATTCTGCCAGGAGTGATTTCTGACCACAGAGCTTAGCTTCCTCAAGCATAATAAGCCCTGACAGGAGGGATGAGTGCTGTAACACTGTATGGCTAAAAACCCAAACATGAACATTTTTAAAATGTTTCAAAACTAATGAACGAAAGAACGAATGAACGAATGAATGAATGAATGAATAGATAGATCATCACTAGAATCAAGTATTCATCAATTTGATCGAGTGGATGCCAATAACATTTCCATTGGACCCAATCACGCGTTGTAATGTATCTTAAAGTATCTAGTTGATTCAGAATAAGAAGAGCCTCAAACCGCTCCTCTCTTCAGGGTCTTCGACAACAGTCTGACCATCTAAAAATAGAAACATAAATAAATAAAAATAAATAAATAAATAAATAAATAAAAGAATAATCCTTGAGAACCTCCAGCATGTCCCAAAAATAAAGGAAGAAAGAGTAAGTTAGTAAGTGGTGAGAAAGAGGTGGGGGTGGGGGGGGGGGTGGTATATCAATTGAATATGAATGGTAGTGAAAGAAGTGGCTGCGTAGAGGGCTGGGGCTCTGTTTGGGGAAGGGGTAACCTAGGGGTAGGGCATTTGCCTAGCACGTGGTCTGCCCATGCTGGCCCGGTTCCTCGATCCTCGGTATCCCATATGGTCCCATGAGCACTGCCAGGAGTAATCTCTGAGTGCAGAGCCAGGGAGAAACTCCTGGAGCACTTCCTTGCCAGGTGTGACCTCCAAAAAGAAAAAAAAAAAAAAAAAAAAGAATGTTCAAGCTTTAGATTTGAGATTTGTGGTGAATCCTTTCATTGGACCTTCTATAACATACCCTTTCCATAAAACTTATAACTTCTATGTTATAAGACTGGTGGGGCAGGGACCCAGACAATAGAGGGTTAAGGTGTTTTGCTTCTCATGTGATACAGAGACCAGTTTGGTTCCTGGGTGGTGCAGCCTAGAAGTGCAGATCCCCAAGTAGAACTATTATCTTCAGACACCATACCCACCTTTCACTCCCACAGACCTACATCCCTAAGTTCCTGCTATGAGGAGCCCCTAGGTTTGAGCACCTGTGATACACACACCTTCCTTCCCTCCACATTTTTCAATTAAAAATAAACCATCAAGCAGAAGCAAAATCTTCACCACCAGTTGTAGGAGTTCTATTGTCTTCAGAACACAGTCAGCCTCCCACAGAACCCTGGAGGTGACACTGCTGTGTGCTTTTACATGTGGGAGGAGGCTAAATCACACCTCAACTTCTCTCCAGAAAGTGAGCAGGAAAGATAGAGTTTCTTGCTTCCAAAGTTCAGAAGCCTTCGTAGATGAAAAGCAATGGTAGGGAGGCCCAAGCCCTTTCCCAAAGAGAGGTAAGTGAACTCAGTAACCGGTGGAATAAACTGATCCCAAAGAGAAAAACAATTCTCTCTTCTCCTCCCCGTGCCTTCTCCACCCACCCATCTGGACATGCCAATGCTCACAAGCCCCGTAGGGTTGCGTGGAACAGCCTCCTTACTTTTTGAACAACAGAGCCAGAGCACAGGGAATTTTTTCCTGGAATTTAGCCATGGGAAAAATTCCCCTCACCAACATTTGATATTTTACTCCATGGTGCCCCCATCTCTTCTTTTTGTCCTGCAATTCTTTTGGGGTCTTTGGATAATATCTTCCTTCATCTAAATACTACATTGATCTTTGCCAACAAAGA
>JAJIBD010030617.1:0-91632 GCA_021461705.1 Cryptotis parvus | reverse complement strand
GTTTCTGTGCATTTCTTTCTCTCTCCCCATTTTTTGGATGGGGTTGTTTGTTTTCTTCTTGTAAAAGTTCTACCAGTGCCTCGATATATCCTGGATATTAACCACTTATCAGATGGGTATTGGGTGAATATTCTTTCCCATTCTGTGGACCGCTTTCTCTCTATCTTAGTCACTGTTTCTTTTGAGGTGCAGAAGTTTTTAGTTTCATGTAGTCCCCATATGTTTATCTTTTATTCTATTTGCTTTGTTAGTGATGTTTCACCTTTGAAGATGCCTTTAGCTTCAATGTCGGGAGGGTTTTTCCTATATTTTCTTCAATGTACTTTTATGGATTCAAGTTCAATATTGTGATCTTAACTCCATTTTGATCTGATTTTTGTGCATGGTGTTAGACACAGGGTACAAATTCATTTTTTACATGTTGCTGCCCAAGTTTTCCCAACACCACTTGTTGAAGAGGCTTTCCTCATCTCCATTTTGGACTCTTTTACACCTTTTATCAAAGATTAAATGATCATGTGTTTGAGACTGGGCCAGTATACTCAATTCTATTCCATAGGTCCACAGGTCTGTTTTTATTCCAATACCACGCTGTTTTAATTACTACTGCCTTGTAGTACAGTTTGAAGTTGGGAAAGGGGATGCCTCCCATCATCTTTTTTTTCCCCAAGGGATTGCTTTAACTATCCTTGGGGGGTTTGGCGTCATACCTCGCCCAAATTTCAGGGAGTGTTTGCTTAATTTCTTTGAAGAATGTCATGGGTATCCTTATAAGGACTGCATTGAATCTATAGAGCTCTAGGGAGTATTACCATTTTGACAATGTTGATTCTCCCCCATCCATGAGCAGAGAATATGCTTCCATTTCCTTGTGTCCTCTTTTATCTCTTGGAGCAGTGTCTTGTAGTTTTCTTTGTACAGGTCCTTTAGCATACTTCTTGGGTAAGTTGATTCCTAGGTATTTGATTTTCTGTGGCACACCATTGTGAATGGAATCGTTTCCTTAATATTTTCTTTCTTCTCTTCGTTATTTTGGACCCACTCATCTTTCCGTCCGAACAACCAAAAAATGGATTCCATTGTTCTATTTCTTTTATCTAAAAAGGAGAGATATCTTTCATAAGTGCATATAAATGCATTTCATGATATCCAGGTGTACTTACCTTGCATGAGGCAGACCTGTATTTGATCTCAGGACCCCATGTGATTCCCGAACACCTCAGGAGTGTTCTTGAGTGGAGAGCCAGTAGCAAACCACTGAGTATGGACCCTAAGCACTATGGGGTAAGTCCCCAAAACAAAAATCAAAAACATCTTCATCTTGAAGCTGGACCGCAAGGATATGCCTATCTGTGAAGTCTGTCCTTTTCAGCATCAGCTTTTCTTCACTTGGCTGGGTTTTCCTTTATAAATTTTTTTATGAGAGCCTCGGGAAAATATATCTACCTAGATGATAGCCATACAGAGTCTCCCCACAAGATGATGATAACCATGAGTTTAGAGGAAGTGGTAGACACTGGCTAGGAGGTCAAGGAATCAAATGAGACAGCTAACTCTCCAGACAGCTGTTAGTTGCAGATGGTGAACTGTCTGTTGCCCACGTTAGGAGTACCAATGACCCCTACTGCCAACTTGGCTGAAAGTGGAGAAGCAGTCTTGAGGGTCTTGGCAGACTGACATCACCCTCTCAGTCATAGCTGAAGGGCAGAACTATCTCCATTTCCAATCGATGGGCAACTGTTCCTCATTGTGAGGCTTCTAGTTACATCCTCTGGGGCCTGTCTAGAGAAGACCCCTTCAGAAAGGGGATGGCAGTGGCTAGAGTATTGTTGTCTTTCTATACCTCCTTCCACTTCATTTTGAGACTCGATTATTCATTCATTTGATTCGAGTTGGTAAACATTTATTCAGCTTTTCCTATATGCCAGAAATGCACAGGGACTTGGGGATAGTGAACAGAGAAGGATTTCTGAATTGGAGGAACTAACATTCCAAAAAAAAGAGGCGCAGAATGTATAAGAAATGTATACAGCATGTGTATCTTGAGAGGTAATAAGGGACACGGGGTATGAAAGTGAAGTACAGGTAAGAAAGTGAGTAGAGGGGCCGGAGGATAGCCCAGCGGGTAGGGCTATGCCTTGCACGCAGCCGGCCACATGCCGCCCGGGTTCGATCCCCGCGATCCCATATGGTCCCCGAGCACCGCCAGGAGTAATTCCTGAGCGCAGAGCCAGGAGTAACCCCTGAGCATCGCCGGTGTGACCCAAAAAAAGCAAAAAAAAAAAAGTGAGTAGAGATAAGGAATTTTATGCTGGAGTGGATAAGAAAAGGGCCTCATGGAGAAGTTTTGAGTAAAGACTGGATGAGGAAACATGAGACATGCTGGATTCTGGCAGAAAGAGTTCCAGGCAGTCAGAATAACTTGAATCAGCAAGTTCTAGTCTTCTATCATCTGGTACAGAGCCTTTGGCATCTCACCAGGCAGAAGTTGATATGGAAAAGGGAAATGGAATAAAAGTGCCTTCATATAAACTCGATGATGAAAACATTATAATTCAGGCTCCCAGCTGTAATAAAGTGAGAATTTTAGGAGCCTGTGACTCCTGTTAGAGGCTTAACAGCACTCTAGAAAGGCCTGTTATGAATCTACATCTGGCGTGTAAATCTTTACATCAGGGAGAATTTCGAGTCATCAGGAATGAGATCAATGACCTTGGAGTTTTCACTGGCTCTAACATGCAGATTTTCATACTCCTCTAAGGAAAGAGACCGAAGGTAGCTCCCAATGTTTTAGGGTACTCATCACCACCCCTTCTTTCCTCTAAGATAGAACTTCATTCTTTATCTTCACATCCAGCACCAATAATAAAAGCTAGAGCATCTCATTCCCTTTTACCTTTATGTAAAACTCTTAAAGTGTGGCCTAAAGAGGGAAGGAAAAGCCAGGAAGGGCAAAAGGGAACGAAAAAAGTCAAGAAAAAAATGCTCAAATGATGGGAGGCAAAAACCTGAGTCCCAAAATTATGACTCAATTGCATGAAACAGCAAAGGTCTATCTGGGTCAGAGACTCTGAGCCCCACACCAGTCAACTAGGAGAAAGGGACAAAAACAACACAATAGGTAAGATCAGGTTCATTCAGGATGTTGTGGGCCATAAAAAAAAAACAACACAATAGGGTATGAGCTTGCCTTGTGCACAGTTAAACTGGATTTGATCCTTGGCAAATCTATAGTCACTGGGAGTGATTCTCATGCACAGAATCAGGAGTAGCCCCTAGGCACAGCCCCCCAAAATAACTAGGTGTGTCCTAGGACTGAAGAGATTCCTCAAAGTGCTGAGCTCATGCTTTGCCTGGGTTCAATCCCCAGCATCACACACGCGGTCCCCTATACACGACTGGGAACAATCCTGGGTACAGAGTTTAGAGTAGCACCAAGTACCACTGACTGTGATTTTTTAAAAAATCAAAATAAGGGGGCCAGAGCGATAGCCCAGCAGGTATGGTGTTTACCTTGCACACGGCCAGCCTTGCCGGCCTGGGTTTGATCCCCGGCATCCCATATGGTCCCCGAGCACTGCCAGGAGTGATTCCTGGAGTGCAGAGCCAGGAGAAATCCCTGAGCATTGCCGGGTGTGACCCAAAAAAAGCAATAAATAAATAAATAAATAAATAAATAAATAAATAAATAAATAAAAAGTCAAAATAAAGTAAATGAGAACAAAACACTCTGTGCTTGAAAGCAGTCGAACTTTTTACTTGAGAAAATGATGTGACTATATTCAAAACATAAATCTGGGTACAGCTGTCCCTCCTGAGCTGCTTCCAAACACCTTTTCAAAAGATTTAGAGTGAAGGTAGGAAAGGGAAGCCTGAGTTTAAAACTAGGTGTGCAAAAAAAACTAGGTGTGCAGATTTGTTCCAATCACAGCCTTTCAGAGAAACAAAGGCAGTTCGTGAAGCCACCTGCTTCTCTTGGGTTCTTCAGCAAAATCAACCAGGACAAAGGCTGCGATTACAGATCCGATGTAAGCCGAGAAAAGGATTTTTGAATTTTATCCTGCCCCAACAGTTCACGTTCTGAGTAAGAAGAGAGGTGCCAACAGAGGGAGTTCAGATAAGCAGACAGACATGCTTGGGCATCTAATGGCACGAGAGATATTCAGGAATCCGCCACAGCCTTCAAATAAAATGTCTTCATCTTTTTTAGTCAAATAATCCTTATGAGTTTCATTTACTTTGTATTTAGTAGCTAAAACTGGATTGACTCTATCTTGGAAAGCTATTATGAGATGCAGTTATTAGAGAATTCTTAAGTCTTTGTCTCTGAAAATCATTCTAATTTGGTTGAGACAGAGCCACTGCTGCCCAACCTTCTGGATGCAACAGCAAGCTAGTCTTCCTGTGGAATTGGTGAGGGAGAAACTCTAAAATATTGTCCGTGTTTTTAGAGGCTTTTCCAACCAATTACTTATTTTCTTTCTTGGAGACATTCTCTACCAATCTACTTCATTGAATTCATCTGAACAACCAAGCTTTAACACACTCTAAGCTTTGGTTCTAAGTAAGCTTTGATAACTGTTATCATTCATTGTTATCATAAAAGCACGTCTACAGTCTTGCCTTCTGAGGCATGTCCATTCACTAAACCATAAACAGGATTAAGAACAGCTATTGCTTTATCATCCAACTTCCACTTCAAAATTGATTATCTAGAGATGACTTATGATGCTGCTACGACCGATCATGGCAGCCTGCCCTCAGGCCTAAGTAGAAAGAACACAATCTCTGAGCCCCATATTTCAGAAAGAAAGAAGGAGAAATAGGAGGAAAGGGAAGAGGAGAAAGAAGTGGAGGAATAGAAGGTGGAGATGAAAGAGGAGGAGAAGGAGAAGGGAAAAAGGGAAAAAATGGAAGAGAAGAAAGAAAACAAAAGAGGACAAGGGAGGAGAAGGAGAGGGAATAGCCAGGCTGAATTTCCAAGCTACAAATAACAAGGTTTGAGTTCTAATCCAAATGTATAAAGCACCTTGTTCTTATACACAACTCCAAATAGTCTTGATTCTCAGCCACCAGTTACTGCAACCAGTTCTGAGCAGTTTTTTAGAGCTCATGCAGGCATGACCTGACAGCAGCCCCTCTCCACAAACTTCTAATCCACCAATCTGCAGAAAGCCTGATTCAGACAAGAAAAACTTGTAATGCAGAAGATTCGCCATGCAGCAAGTCAATAGGCTGATGCTTCGTTCCATCATCTCATCCATGTGGAATTTTCTCACTTCTCTGACCATCTCCTGAAGTAAGGCAGTCAGGCACCCAGCCATGGCCAAGCATTCCACTGATATCTTGTAGTTATAAATGATTTTAATACTATTTCCTACTTCAAAAAAAATGGGGACATTATTACTTGCCTTAAAAAATTGATTTGGAGGGCCACCTGCCCCCTCGAGGTGTTGCAGGTGTGGCTGCAGTGCCCAGCTGCATTGGCAGGTGGCAGACAGGAGATAGGTTTTGTCTACACCCCCCAGGGCTCTGACCTGTGGGCCCTGGATGGTGGATGGTCTGACATAGGAAGAACAGTGTGCAGCCCCGCAAGAGACTTGGATAATGAAGTAGGCTGGGACAGGTCCTTCCCAGGATCTTTCACATCTGTACAACATAATGATCATTGTAGTTGTAACAAACTGGGGAGGTTGATGGGGAATTAGGAACTATAATGTCACATTAGAAATCACTGCTGAGGCTGGGGAGGCTGGAACTCGGCTCCGCCCCGGGCCCAGCTGAATATGGGACCCCCAGGAGGGGAAGACGGGTTTTGGGAGTGGGCCCGCCACCTCTGGGGGTCCCGGAAGCAGCCGGATGAGACTCGCCATTCACACTGGCCACCATTTTCGCTGTCCGACGCTTGGGAAACTGCCTCACGACCAGATTAACAGAGCAAAACCAGTTCGAGCCCAAGTAGGCAGCTCCCAGAAGCGGAATCACTGGGAATTCATCAGATGGAGTCAGGGTTCGGCCATTCCCCCTCTCCATTTTGTCGAGCCTGGTGGCCCCCGCCTAGGAGCTGCCCGGGCCATCAGCCACAGCATGAAGAGGCTCAAAAGTGGCTGGGGAGGCTGGAACTCGGCTCGCCCGGGCCCCAGCTGAATATGGGACCCCAGGAGGGCACACGGGTTTTGGGAGTGGGGCCCGCACCCTCTTGCGGGTCCCGGAAAGCAGCCGGATGAGACTCCGCCCATCACACTAGCCACCATTTTCGCTGTCCGGACGCTGGGAAACTGCCTCACGAACCAGATTAACAGAGCAAAACCAGTTCGAGCCCAGGTAGGCGGCTCCCAGAAGCGGGAATCACTGGGAATTCGTCCAGATGGAGTCAGGGTTCGGCCATTCCCTCTCCATTTTGTCGAGCCTGGTGGCCCGCCCAGGAGCTGCCCGCTGGCCAGCATGCAGAGCTTCACAAGTGGCTGGGGAGACTGGAACTGGGCTCGCGCCGAGCCCAGCTGACGATGGGATCCCGAGGAGGGGGCAGATGGGTTTTGGGTGTTGGCCCATCGCCCTCTGGGGGGTCCCGGAAGCAGCCGATGAAACTAGCCCATCACACTAGCCACCATTTTCCCGCTGTCCGACGCTGGGAAAACTGCCTGACGCACCAGATCAACAGAGCAAAACCAGTTCGAGCCCAGGTAGGAGGCTCCCCAGAAGGGGGAATCACTGGGAATTCGTCAGATGGAGTCAGGGTTTGGCCCCTTCCCCCCCCTCTCCATTTTGTCGAGCCTGGTGGCCCCGCCCAGGAGCTGCCCGCGGCCAGCATGCAGAGCTTCACAAGTGGCTGGGGAGACTGCAACTGGGCTCGCGCCGAGCCCAGCTGGACGATGGGATCCCGAGGAGGGCAGATGGGTTTTGGTGTTGGCCCATCGTCCTCTGGGGGGTCCCAGAAGCAGCCGATGAAACTCACCCATCACACTAGGCCACCATTTTCGCTGTCCAGACGCTGGGAAACTGCCTCATGACCAGATCAACAGAGCAAAACCAGTTTGAGCCCAGGTAAGCGCGGCCGCGTGGTCCACTCAAAATAGTGAAACAGTAATGTCTTTTAATGCACTGTATTCCACGAAGAGCAGGAAAGTTTGGTGGGAGGGAGATATAAAGAGGAAAGAAACGACCTAGAGAATCTGCCAAGTAGTTGCGATGCGGGAGGGGGAGGGAGGTGGGGACATTGGTGATGGGAGATGGGTTTGGGTGGAGGGGTGCGTGTTGGAACACTGTAGAACCAAAAACTCTACATGAGCATCTTTCAATTGTATGTCTAAAAAAAAAAAAAAAATTGATTTGGAGGGAGCCAGAGAGAGTAATACAGTGGGTAGTGCATTTGCCTTGCACGCTACCAACCCAGGTTCAATTCCCAGCGTCCCATATGGTCCCCTACCAGGTATAATTCCTGAGTCCAGAACCAGGAATAACCCCTGTGTATCTCCAGGTGTGACCCAAGAAAGCAAAAAAAAAAAATTGATTTGGAAACAATCCAACTGACAATTGGCAAACTATTGCAAACCACACTTGCCAGAATTTACAAATACATTCTTTTGTTGTTGGTGGGAGGGACATGTGAAATAAGCCACATTCCAAATAGGTCAGCCTTACTTTTATGTATTGTTATTCCAAACACTTAAGGGGCATCAGGCTCGATCACACCTTTTTCTTTTTCTTATCTAATATTTGTGCTTTCATCTTTACTCCAAGTTTTTCTCACTTTTCAAGTCCCACATTACCATGAAAATAAAAGTTCATGTTTTTACCAAACCCAGTTTCGTTTGCATATGGGTCCTCCAATTACCCCAAGTTGTAATTCTTCATGTCCTTTTTAAGAGTGAAAAAAGGGGGAAAATCCCCTGCACATAGAATCTAGAACTGGAAGCTCCAGGTCTAACTCTGGCAAAATACTCCCCACACTCAGTCCAGCAACCCCAGTGTGAAAAGGAGGAAACCTACAAAGTCTCTTCAGATGCTCCTTTTTTGTTCTGACTTACAAAATGTCTGCAGTGATAGAACAGGCAGGACAAGTGTCTCCATCAGACACGTGAATCTTGGCTCCACCCATTTACCTCCTCATCCCCACCTGCCCACAGCCTTATTTCTAACTCTATTAGGGCCACCCATCAATCTGAAGAGCATCCACAAGATGATTAAGAATGTGTGAGCTGACACATCCAAAACAGCAAGAACAACCGGTGCTGGGCGTGGATGTGGGGAAAAAGGGACTCTCATCCACTGTTGGTGGGAGTGCCGACTGGTCCAGCCCTTTTGGAAAACAATTTGGGCTTTCCTCTGAAAACTAGACATTGAGCTCCCATTTGATCCAGCAATAGCACTCCTGGGAATATACCCGAGAGACCGAAAAACACATGGCAGAAACACTATCTGTACTTCTTTATTCATCTCTGCATTATTCACTATAGCTAGAATCTGGAAACAACCTAAATGCCCGAGGAACAGAGGACTGGCTAAAGAAACTGTGGTTCATCTACACTATGGAATACTATGCAGCTGTCAGAAAAGATGAAATTATGAAATTTACCTGCAAATGGATGGACATGGAAACTATCATGCTGAGGGAAATTAGTCAGAAGGAAAAGGACAGATATAGAATGACTGCATTCATTAATAGGATATAAATAGATACCAGTGTTTTACTAAATGTGTGAAATGGTAATGGCAGATTAAAACTCACCATTGAATATACACAAAGAGACTTAAGTTTTAAACTCTAAATATCTGCAGGGCTAGCCACAATGTGTAAAACAAGAGGGAGAGAGATGCAGAGACAGAGAGAGAGCAGAGAGAGAAAGAGAGGAAACAGGGCTACCTGCTGTTGAGGCAGCCTGGGGGTGGGTGGGGAGGGGGTGGGGTACATTGGTGGTGGAAATGGGGCACTGGTGGAGGGATGGGTGCTGGAATACTGTATTACCAAGAACCAATTGTGAACAACTTTGTAATTGTATGTCTCAGGGTGGTATAATAAAAAAAATTTTTTAAAAAAGAATGTATGCTGAACTACCAAATAACACCAAAAGAGAAGGAGCAGAGTAGTATAGACTATGACCTCACTCTAAAAGCAAAGCATGTCTTCAGTGATGTGTGTACATGTATGTGTGAACAGGGGTGAGAAGCGAATGCATAAAAAGGTTTGAAAAGCTCAACACCCTGGCAGGGTTATAATTTTTTTACACTTATGTCTTCTAAATTTTCTCAGTTTCCATGATTTGCATGCATTTTCATGATGAGATTTCACTGAATCACTGTCTTCCCATTCATCATTGATTTGCTCGAGCGGGCACCAGTAACATCTCCATATGACCTGTCTCATGCAAGTAGAGCCCAAGGGGCACTTGCTCGCTCCAGGAACATAAAGAGCCTCAAACCATCCATAGTCATAGGAATGAGGTCTATAATTGTGCCTGGCAAGCTACCCATATCGTATTTAAAAATGCCAGATACCAGTAACAATTATAGACCTCATTCCCATTATAGATGAGATTTACAAGCGATTATAAACTTAACCTGTCCTGCCCACAGACATGTAGACCACCTCTGAGTCTATGGCCTGAGTTTTTTGTTTTCCCCCCCAAATGATTCACTAAGTGGGAATTCTCTGGAATTCTTTTCCCTTGACCTCAGTTCCCACTATTCATCTCAGAGTATCTGCTAAATAGCAAACAAAGTGGCATTTAACTCCAGGAAGACCCTTATAAAGGGACGTGCTCCGAGAAAGAAAGCAAGAATCTTGAGAACTTTGTCAAGTTCTCGCAGGGCACACAGGGAAAGCCTTCATTTCAGATGAGCTCCTTCTAACTTGGATAGCAGAAGCAGGCAACCCTTCAAGATTCTGAGTGTATTTGAGACATATTTAAGGGTTATGAACCAGATCCTGGTGATGAGCTGCCCAGAGCAGCCTGGACAAGGTAGAAGAAAAGAAGAGAAAAAGTAAGGTCAAAGATGCTAGAGACTTATTCCTTTAATTTACTGGGAGTTGTAAAGTTTCCTTGAAATAAACTTAAAAGATGATGAAGAAACAAAGACATAGTACGGGGGTTTAAGGTGCTTACCTTGCACATGACCAACTGAGATTCAGTGCTTATGGTCCCTGAGCACCACTAGGAGTAACACCTAAGCACAGAGCCAGGAGCATGACCTGAGTTCCACTGAGTTCCACAGGATCTGAGTTCCAGGAGCATGGCCTGAGTTCCCCCTCCCTGCAAAAAATAAAAAAATGATGAATTATGGGGTCATAATGCATGTTTTTTTCATGAATAATAATAATAAATAATAATAATTATTATTATTATTATTAAGTTTTTGTTTGGGGCCATACTTAGCTTTGCATAGGGTTTACTCTTACCTCTGTGCTCAGGGATCAGTTCTGGAGATGATCATAGTACCATATGCAGTGCTGAGGATTGAACCTGGTTGTCTTCATGAATTTCTTCAGCCCCATCTAAAAGGTGGTTCTAATCACACTTATTATCTTTTGCTACTTAAAAATTGTTTCCCTTCTGGTTCCAGAGTGTAGGGCACTTGCCTTGCATGTAGTCGATCTGGTTCCATCCCCAGCATCCCATACGGTCCCTGAGCAGTGCCAGGAGTAATTCCTGAGTGCAGAGCCAGGGGAGTAACCCGTGAGCGTCTTTCATATGACCCAAAAACAGACAAAAAAAAACTTGTTCAGCCTTTTTCAAACTTAGCTTCCTTGAAAAAAATTAAGTAAAGAAATACCTGTCTCTGAATTCTGAAGAGTAAGGAGAAAATGACGATGAAGTCTATAATATCTAGATAAAAAGGTCCTCCTCTATGACTCTCACTATTAAGAAGTTGAATTTATTATTGCAACATAATTTGAATATATTATTACCATCTATAATAATGATTATCCTCATAAGCAGGTGCCTTGGCTGCACTCCAGACGGAATTCCAGATGGAAGAGCCTCTTTATGGTGAGGTTGATGCAGTCAGAGCTTCCAGAAAGGGCAGGGCATGTTTTTGTAATGGAATGATTTGAACTCACTAGTAAAACTGACCAGGAGCATTTGTGTTAGGAGTAGTGAAAAACTGGAGGACAGAACCAGACGGCTTGTGCTTGCACGCTCTGTGGGGGTCTGGCAAGGTGGAAAAGAGCACAAATCTTTAAGCAGGTAAACAATAGATTATTTTAATCTTTTCTTTCATCCAGTCAGAGACTAGAAGCTGAACTGAAGTGAGGAGAAAAATAATAAGCAGCAAGACAAGAAGCTGCTATAATAGAGAAATAATGAGGCCCCTAAAGAGGAGACAGTGGCAATAAGACATAGGATTGGATTCAGCGGCTATATCCCTCTCTCTGGAACAATGAGGGATGAGTTTCAGGTATCTGACTCCAAGGACAGATGACTGATGACTAGGAGAAAAGCAGGGGGAGCCGAGTGTGATGTGAAGCAAATCAACCTGACGTGAAGTGACCACTGGGCATGTGGATAAGATTTTCATGCAGTGTTGGAAATATGGATCAAGTGAGAAACGGGTGCAAATTTAAGAGTCATTAATACTTGGGCTGTAATTGATACCATGACCATGATGATAGATAAGATCACAAAGGCAAAACATGTATATTGGGAAAGGGCCAGTCACTAAGTCAATCTTTCAAGGAAGAAGATCCTGGTTTAAATCTGTTGGTACAGTATAATTATCCATAGCAGCCTATTTAATCTCAAATGTGTCCCAGTGTGAAGAATAAATTATATGGTCTCTCTAGATGAACCCAAATTTGGGATCATCACAGAAAGAGCAAAAGCAATGGGAAAGAATATCAAGAGTTAGGAAGGAATGAAAAAAGGAGGCACTCATTGGAGAGATGGTACAGAAGTTAAGGCGCATATGGTTAACCCCAGTTTGGTTTGCATATGGTCCTCCAATTACCCCAAGTAGTGATCCCTGAGTACAGAGCAAAGAGTAAGTTCTGAGCACTATCACATAATGCAAAATATTTTAAAAAAAAAATTAAATTTAAACATATAACCAAATACACGTAGGTGTTAAAACCATGATTGTAGCGACATTTCTAATGGATGTATCTGAGATATATTCATAATTAAATGATGTTGAAATAGATGAATAATCACCATGAATAAAAATAAACTATATTTATACACATTATTTCCATCTCAAATGCATGAAACATTAAATGAAAGGAATAAAAAGTGGACTCGAAAAAATCATGCATGCTTTTTACCACTCAAATCCTCCTGGAATTTTGTTTGGTTTGGTTTTTGTTTTTTGTTTTTTGATCACACCTGGTGATGCTCAGGGGTTACTCCTAGCTCTACACTCAGGAATTACTCCTGGCGGTAGTCAGGGTACCATATGGGATGCCAGAGATCAAACCTGGGTCAGCTGTGTGCAAGGCAAACATCCTCCCTGCTGTGCTATTGCTCTGCCCACCCCTCTTGGAATTTATGATGGGGTTAAAAGTCCTTTTATAACTATGACATGATAACTATGGCAACACCAACCTCATAACAGAAAGGGGGTTATGAGGGTTGATACACTTATCTGAATAAAAATTAACACTTTGTGCTAGGGAAAGGAACAAGAATAGAGTTGAAGTCAAATAGCAACATGGGAGAATATTTTTAGCATATATGTTAGACTACCTTGAACTCCTATGACTCAGTAAGCAACAGAACAGAATGCCGTTTCTCTCTCTTCCCTTCCCTTTGCTATTGCTGCCACAGCCAAAGCTTGAACACACACTTGATGGTGGTGGCACTCCAGGTCATGCTACACATGCTACACTCATACTACTGGCTAGAGCGGCAGTTGGGGCCAGAAATACAGACATAGTGGACATGGACATGCTCAGTCACCTCCAGTTACAGTGTGCACATATTAAAGTCATGGTGTCCCCATACCTGAGCTCTCACATACTGTGTGGTGCTGAGGGTTCCCAATAAAGTAGCTCCCTGGGTTATGCTCAGCAAATGTGGGCCACACCAACAATCAAATTTGCTGGCCAAGAAGGCATTTTTGCCACAAACCATCCCCAGGCCACAACAGTGCCATTTTTTAACTGAATGAAAGGTATAAAAAAGAAAACAAACACTCTATGACAGATTTGGAGGAATATTACTCTACATGCATGTATAAACACTTATGTATATTTCTAACACTATTAAACCGAAAATTTTGGCAGTCAATAAGATCCAATTAGAATCCCCTTCTAAAATGAATTACTATTTAAGATACAGAAGTTTTTCAAAGCAGATGACCAGTTCACCTCAGAAGTCCCTCCTGGACATTAAGTATAAAGGAAGTTTAAGATGGGAAGATTCTTCTGAATGGTTTCAGAGAGAGCTGTTGGCATACTGAGTCTCGCCTCCCGCTGACATTCATAAGTGTCCTGATGACATTCATTTGTGTCTCCTTCTGATGACTCCATCTTAATCTCCCCATCCTAAACTGCATCCCACTGCAACTGGGAAGCAACTACTTGTTTATCACCTACCAACAAAAATCCTAGGCAGTCATCTCATTCAAAGAAAAGATATGCTGGGAAAACCACCCTCTGCGATTATAGAGAAAGTTCACTCTCAGGCTCCTTTACTGCGAAGCTAGCCTTTCATTCAAAATTAAAGGAAACTAAAAGAAGGAAAATCAATGATAGGAAATGAAAATCCCAGGGTAGAGTGATAGTACAGTGGGAAGCATGTGTGCCTTGCACTCAGCTGACCCAAGTTCTACCCCCAATATCACATATGGTCTCTAAAGCACTGCTAGGAGTAATTTTGGAGTGCAGACCAGGAGTAACCCCTGAGCACCACAGGGTGTGAAACAAAAAAAAAAAAAGAAAATACCAAAGTTCTCAGATCAATTGAATCCATCAGGAAACACAAAAAACACACATACACACACGCATACACACACATCTCAAGTACAAAAGGAAACATAAGCCAAAATTGCATTTGTTAACATTAATATAACTTATAGAACATGGCATTGATAAATAGGTAAAACAGTTTCTTATATATTATTTGTTATTTCTTACATATTATTTCTTACATATGTTATTTCTTCTATATGTTTTTCAGAATTTTCTTTTCGTTCTTACTAAATGGTTCATGGGACTGGAGAGAGAGCACAATAGTTGGAGTGTAGGCCTTGCTTGGAGAAGCTGGATTTGATCCCTGACACCATATTACTTTCCAAACACTGCCAGGACCAATTTCAAAACATTATCCATTGTGGCCCAACACCATGACCCCCCACCAAATGAGTAAGTAAATAAATAATAAGTGGTTCACTAAACTCTATTAGGAGTTCATACTTCTCCATATTACTCTTCCTTTTCAAATTATTATGTGGTTTCTGTCTCCTAAGGTGACCCAGTCAGATATACTAGACTTTGAGATCTTACTATGATGTCAAAAAGGGGGATCGACAGGGTGATACCATTTCACCAAAACTCTTCAGTGCCACCCTCGAGAACATCATGAGACAATTAAAATGGGAAGGAATGGGAGTGAAGATAGATGGTCGGCAACTACACCACCTTCACTTTGCTGGTGGCATCATCCTAATAACACCAAACATTTGCCAAGCGGCACAAATGCTGGCTGACTTCAACCGAGAATGTGGAAAGATAGGTCTACAGCTGAATCTAAAGAAAACTATGTTTATGAAAAATGAAGTAGTTCCGGAGGCCCCATTCATTCTCAATGGAACAGACATCTCTGAATGCAGCAGTTATGTGTACCTAGGTTGAGAAGTCAACATGATGAATGACCTAAAACCTGAGCTGCGCAGGAGGAAGAGAGCGGCATGGACTGCCTTCAAAAACATCAAAGAAATAGCCAAAAGAACAAAGAACCTCCGGCTCTGGGCACATGTCTTAGACTCCACAGTTCTCCCTACATTAACATACCCCTCAGAGACCTGGGCCCTACGAAAAGCAGGATAAGAATGCTATTTGGTCTCCTAGAGAGGAATAGAAAGAGCTATGCTTGGAATATCATGCCTCACTCATGTGAGATAAGAAATCCGGAGTTCTGACCTCCATCGCTACTCCAGAATCAGGGACGCTGTCTCGTTTGCCAAATCATCGAAAATCAGATGGGCTGGATATGTAATGCGATTTGGAGACAACCGCTGCACTAGAGCCATTAACGACAGGATCCCACGGGATGTCAAAAGATCACATGGCCAGGGAACCTCTGCAAACCTCCCCACAGGTGTGTGTGTGTGTGTGATCCTTGCGTCTCCGGGGACCCAATCAGCCCCAGGGAAGAGCCGGAATTTCCATCATGGGAACAGAGGCAAACTGCCTTGGTTTCACCCTGGGCCCCTTGGGCCCTGCACTTCCGGGACCGTCTGTAACCTCCCCCACAGGTGTGTGTGTGTGATCCTTGGGTCTCTGCAGACAAAATCAGCCCCAGGAACAGGCCAGAACCCTACACCCACATCTCAAAAACTCAAAACCACACCAGAAGCTAGCACGTGCACGATCTTCTTACTATCTATCTTGCATGAGGTACCAGTGAACCTTTGTTCCTACATCCTTGCCAGCCACCCAAACTCTGCAAACAGCCCAGACACCTACTAACTGTACTATCTAGTAACTCAAGAACTCACATTTGCAACCTACAATAGTCATAATGGTAAAGCAACGCAAAAATTCTATCAAACTCTGTGAGTGAAGTCACTAGTCCAGATGAGCCAAGCAATACCGATGGAGTTGTATAACCTCTCTGATAAGGAATTTCGGAAAGAATTGTTAAGGATGCATAAGGAACTCAATGGAATGCAAAATCAATAAAATACAAAAAGGACATGAGAGAAGAAATGAGGAAAATGCAAATGGAAATGATAGATATTAAAAATGAGGTAAATGAAATTAAAAACACAGTGGAAGGCCATCATAGCAGAATAATAGCTACTAAAGAAAAGAATTAATGATCTCAAAGACATGTTCCAAAGATTCTCTACACAAAACCAGAAGATAGAAAAAAAGACTCACAATTATTGAACATACAACAAGAGATAATCGGGATGAAGCCAGAAGAAACAACATATGGATCATTGGGGTTCCAGAAGGGCAAGAAGAAAAACCCTGATGAAGAAGAAACTGTCAATAATTGCTGAGAAGTTCCCGGAATTAAAGAACGCTTGCCTCAAGATCCAGGAGGCCCGTAGGATACCAGCTAAAAGAAACCCCCAACAAGAATACTCCAAGACACATCTTAATTAAAATGACAAAAACTATAGATAGAGATAGAATACTGAAAGCAGTAAGATCAAAGAAGGAAATCACATACAAAGGAACATCCCTAAGATTTACAGCAGACTTCTCTGATGAAACACTCCGAGCCTGAAAACAATGGTGGGATATTGTGAAAAGGCTCCATGAACTGCAGGCCTCACCAAGAATTCTTTACCCGGCCAGACTCACATTCAGATATGAAGAAAAGATACACAACTTCATGGATAAGCAACAACTCAGGAACTTCATGAACTCAAAACCAACTTTTAAAAGAAGGACTGAAGGGTCTACTGTAATATGACCAAACCCAAAAAGCACAACAAGCACAAACAGAAAGATGACACAAAATCCGATGACAATCACTCTCTCAATGTCAATGGTCTAAATGCACCAATTAAGAGACACAGAGTGACAAAATGGATTAAAAAATTGAACCCAACATTCGGCTATCTACAAGAAACACATCTGAATAATCAGAACAAACACAGACTCAAAGTCAAAGGTTGGAAGACCATTCTCCACGCAAAACAACTCCTCCAAAAGGCTGGTGTGGCCATATTAGTATCAGATAATATAGACTTCAGGCTGAAAAAGGTTAGAAGGGACAACGAAGGCCATTTCTTATTACTTAAGGGGTATGTACACCAGGAAGAAATTACACTACTAAACATATATGCACCCAACGAGGGGCCAGCAAAATACATAAAATAACTGCTAAGAGACCTCAAAGAAGACATTAACAGTAGCACAATAATAGTTGGAGACTTCAACACTGCTCTATCAATATGGATAGATCAACAAGACTGAAACTCACCAAGGAAATATTGGTCCTGAAAGAAGAAATGGAGGAAAGAGAGCTAGTGGATATATACAGGGCTTTTCATGCCAAAAAAAAGCTGAATACACATTTTTCTCTAGTGCACATAGAACATTCTCCAAGATAGATCACATGCTGAGCCACAAAGCATACCTCAATAAAATAAAAGATAGAAATTGTGTCAACTATATTTTCAGACCATGATACACAGAAAATGGAAGTTAACCGCACACAGAAACAGGGAGTCAAACCAAACACCTGGAAACTGAACAGCTCACTCCTGAACAACAAATGGGTCCTAGAATAAATCAAACAGGAAATCCAAAGTTTTCTGGAAACAAATGAAAATGAAGACACCAACTATAAGAATTTTTGGGAGGGAGGGAGGGAGGGAGGGAGGGAGGGAGGGAGGGAGGGAGGAAGGAAGGAAGGAAGGAAGGAAGGAAGGAAGGAAGGAAGGAAGGAAGGAAGGAAGGAAGGAAGGATGGAAGGAAGGAAGGAAGGAAGGAAGGAAGGAAGGAAGGAAGGAAGGAAGGAAGGAAGGAAGGAAGGAAGGGAAGGAAGGAAGGAAGGAAGGAAGGAAGGAAGGGAAGGAAGGAAGGAAGGAAGGAAGGAAGGAAGGAAGGAAGGAAGGAAGGAAGGGTTGCTCACTCTTGGATATCAGAACAATTTCCCAGGTGCCTTCAGAGCTGGGCCACCATCACAGATCAAAAGAATGAACTCATTTATAAAACTCTGAGGCAAGCCAATAAGAGACCACCAAAGGGTGTGCACACACTGGAGGACTCTGGGGAACTGGTCACTATCCTGCAGGGGCTCTGTGGAAGTGGTCACCAACTTCAAGCTTTGTATCTGTTCTGGGTTTCTGCCTGAGCATTCCAAGATGAACGCTCTGCCTTTGATGAATGCCCTTCCCATGATCAATTATGCAGCCATCAGAACCAGTCTAAACAGTCTTCCTCCTACAGTGTCCCTCAGTGCCCCTAGAGAGAAAGCTTACGGTGCCTTAAGCAGAGGAGAAATGAGTAAAGGAGTTCCAGGCTTTATCACAGAGCAGATATTAAAGGATGAAAGGTGAGGTGGGATTGTGAGACAGTACAATGATCACAGACTTAATGACCTAATGGCAGAGGCCAGTCAAATTGGAATTGATGGAGAACTGATCAGAGTACAGATGCCTTCAAATAAACAGCTTTACTCAATTTCTGTGCTACCTGAGAGTAATGTGGAAGTTTGTGGAGGAACTGTCAGGCTCAAATCAGGAATAGCAGAGAAGGAATTTCCTAAAAATTCCATGCAGTGATATCTGCTTTCTGTCTCGTGAGCCTTTGTATAAATAATTTGGTAAGAAACAAAATATATGACTTTCAAGAAGCTTGATCATGAGCTTTGCTATGATGCAGCCTCTGATGTTGCCATAGCTGCACAATCACCACAACTTGTTCCTCCAATCCTCTTTCCTCAGTCTGTTCGCTTCTCTTCTGGGAACTTCTCTGAAATTCCTAACATTCTATTTGGGTCAGCTACTTTGGACTCTTCAGCCATTTTGCCCTTATTGCATTCTTACTATACTGCTCATAGTCTTCATTCCTCTGAAAAAAAGCATCCACTTACACTCAGAGATTTATCAACAGTGCCTCTCCACATGCCCACTTCTCTCACTCCTGAGTAGGAAAACCAAGGAATTTATCCTCCAAATGAAGCACACAGGACAATGTTGGAGTTACAGATCATTAGCAATCATTAATTTATTGAAAGCATTAAACAGAATTATATATGGGTCAGCCAATATGCAGTCATTTACTTATAAATCACTAAAACTGCTTCCATGGGGCTAGTCCAGGGTACAGAAAGGGAAATTGCTTTTAAAGCTCTCCAAGTTCTCCATTATCTGGCTGGCAAACACATAGAGGATAGATGTGAATGAAAATCTGGGAAGACAAATACAACCAAATTTAAATGGGTATTCAAATTGTTATAATGTACACCTTCTCTAATCCTACATGTAGGAAAAAGGATTTGCATTTGAATTCACCTGCTTTTCCAATCAGTGTAAGAAATCTTCTCTTCTCTGAGCACAAAGGCAGAAATATCTCTCACTGCTGTGCTCTGATTATCCTGATCCTGTGATGCCCTTTAAATTTTTTTGAATACTTCCAGATTTATATGTAACAAGCCAGAATCAATATTTTCAGGGGGAAAAGTGATGGCTGCTATACGCTTGCTAATTTTCTGGGTCGGGATTCTTGCAGGTGGCATGAATCAGGGAGTTGAATGAGCAAAATAAAATAATAAACAAGCCTATTTGAATTTGGAAAGAATGATCCACAGGAGCTAAATTTGTAGGCGAAGTTATATGCTTAACTTAGCTTTTTGACCTTCAGAGATCTTGAAAATCTGCTTTCCTTCCAGCCTTCTGGGTACAGTAACTGCACTTACAGTGTGATGTGATGGCACATTCCATTCTGGCCTGGAAGTTAGACTAGTCCTGGAACCAATGTAGTGTAGCAGAGCTTGTGGTTTACAGGTACAGTTGGAAACTCTCTAGTCCAACTTTATAAACTTCTTTCACTCCAATAGTGAATCTGGTGAGGTTCATGGGAAAAAAGTAGAGGAACATCCTGATCTTTGTTCGTGTGTTTGTCAGCCTCGATTGGTGGAGCACCAATATTTCCCCTATCACTTGTATCACTTGTCTTCCCGTGGTTCATCTGTTTGCTCGAGCGGGCACCAGTAAGTCTCCATTCGCTGGGAATGAGGTCCACTATTGTTACTGTTTTTGGCATATCGAATACACCATGGGTAGTTTGCCAGGCTCTGCCATGGCTCTGAGTTTATCCCAGGGGGCCCAGTCTTTTTCTATGTCAGACCATCAACCATCCAGGGCCCACGGAGCAGAGCCCTGGGTGTAGACAAGTCTGTCTCCTGTCTGCCACCTGCCAACATAGCCGGGCACTGCAGCCTCACCTGCAACAACTCAAGGAGCAGGGACTTTCCCTACAGTAAGAAGATATTTTTTGGATGGCTCCTTATTGCTTAACAGCTTAAAATGTGTAAGTATTTCAGAAAGGGTTTCTTATTCTATTACCTTTTCCTATTATCTTTTGAATAATAGAACCTAAAATTTGTCCCTGCCATGGGAGTGTTGTGGCTTTGGATGCCTAATGGATGCTGGAGGTAAGAAGGAGAATGATAGTTAAATCCCAAAGCATCCACTCCACATGCTAAAGCCTTTAAGCAGTTTTAAATGTTCCACCAGTTCTTACAGGAAAGCACAGGAAGATGTGCTATTCCCTCACAGAGAATTAATGCTATGACTCCACCAGAAAGGCAAGGCAGTTGCTGTTCATTTGTGCTAAAGCCCCATTTGACAAACTCCCAGAGCCACGTGCTCCCAAATGGAAATCTAAGAAATGAAGCACCAGTAATTTTAAAGTGTGATCAGTGGTCACAGAACATTAATCCTCCCAGATTCTTCCGAGGCCACATACATTCGGGGAAATCCTGCTCACTGCTCCCTCTGGGAGAGTCTTAATGCATCTGTTAAATGCTCTGAAAATTCCTAAGAGAAATTCTCTCTGGTTAACAAAGCATTTTCAGACTTGTTTTACTCTTGAACCTTATTGTTTTACATATTGTTTATCAAGTTCCCAGAAGACATTTGGGAAGCACTTTAATGAATAGAATGGGGGGGGGGGGGCAGGTTGCAGAGAAAGAAGCTATCCTCCTTCCTTGATGCAAAGAACCCATAGGATAGCATCTTTTTTACAAATGGAAACAGATAGCTTGCTTGTAGATCCCATTTCCAATTTTAAAAGTCCTTCTTGGGTTGAGAGTTCCTCCTGTGTGCTGTCAACAGTTTTACACCCATGCAAATGGTTTTACCAATGGTGCTGGCTGGATTTTGGCTTCCATCCTTGGGCAAATATCGCGGTGAGGATACAACTTGCTGCAGAGAAGCACCAACTGACCCCATACCAATTTGTGATGTATTTCCCTATCTTTCCACATAATCAAAAGCATGGAGACTCCCATCCCATAAAAAACCAGATTGTAATGGTATTGTCAGAACATTTTGAAATTTGAGCATAAAAGGAAATCTAAACTTCCACTGGGACTGGTGAATATCATTTTCTGAACCTGCTTTTAAAGTACCAAGGTGGATAATTATGGTTCCAACATTTTCATTTCTCCTTTGCCCCCTTGTGTGGTCTGTTTGCCTCTGCATTATTTGTTCTTTACCATAAATACACCTTTCTCTTCTGGGATACTGTACACAATGTGCCCTGTACCTCCTCCAGCGCCACAACAAAGAATTCTAGATCAGCACCTAGAGAACTAATCAAGACAATGACCTTGATCTTGAAATCTACACTTCCCATCAGGAGTGTTTTTTTTTCTAATGCATAAAATATTTTCTGTGTAAGTAGCTGGGAACCTTCTTCTCCAACTGATTGACTCTTTGTAACTAGAATCTTGCAGTTCAGAGGGTTGATCCGAAAAATCAGAGAGAAGGGAAGTGTTAGCAATGAGAAGAAATAATGCAAGTAGTGCTGATGTAGGTGGGATTCATGAGTGGCTTATGTGAGGCTGGAAGGGGAGAGAGATGATCACTTTCTCCCCAGCCGCTCTGCCGCCTGGAACCCGCTGGGCAGACTAAGGACTGATAAAAGGAAAGTTAGTCCTAGGCCTTACCCAGGGTTTCTCAAGGTTCTTGTCTACCTCAGAGAAAAAGTATTTTCAGGAGTAGACAAGCAGTGAAATAAAACAGATTTTATTATAGAGGTTTTGGGACAGGGAAGGAGGAGGGAAGGTGAGAGTAACACATTCAAGGGAGAACGTGGGCTGCTCCAAAGGCAGAGAGCCACAACTGATTTCCAAATGGGTTTTTTATCCTCTTGGGCTGGAATGTTCTGGAATCTTCTGTGAGCTGGGTCTGGAAGGTTGGTCCATCTCCCTCAGGGTCTATTGTTGATAATGATCTTATCAAGTGTCTGGGTCCCTGGTTCCAGGAGATAGCCCTGTATAGCTGAAGGACCAGTTTTTTCTTCTTCAGGAATTTTTGTTGCCATGTGGCACCCCGCCTGCCTGCCTACATCAATACCTATAATGCAACCAAAACCACCCAGATACCCAAATGTCTGTTAGTAATAGTCATCTCTTTAGTATCTTTGTCTGTCTTTCTGTCTGTCTGTCTGTCTCTGTCTCTCTGCCTCTGCCTCTCTGTCTCTCTCCATCTCTCTCTCTTTTTCTCTCTCTTCCTCCCTCTTTCCCCCAACTGCCTATCTGCCTGTCTGTCAGATTAACTTGCTCTTCCATTGTTATTCGTCTAGGGGTAGAGGGGGTTTCCACTACTCAAACACCTGGCACTATGGATCTATACCCTGAGGTTTGCTGGAAACACTCTTGAGGGTGGCATTGAACCTTCACTCCTGGAACTGCCTGGGCCCAAAACACTGTGAGCCATAATTTCAACCCACGTTCCCTCCCTTGTTTCCTTTGCAAAAACATCACTGCAATCAGTCCCACAGCTTTTCAATGAGAGGTGTTGGCGCCAAGCCCAGAGGCAGCTGCACAGCCTGGTCCTGCCAGGAGATAGTACAAGCCTGATCCAGAGCAAGCTGTCCCTGGGGAGTTACCACCCCCTCCTCTCTGGGCAATTTCCGGGAGGAGGTCAAAGTGCAGGCAGTGAGGGAATGGATTGGGATGCTCTGGAACTCCCATTGTGCGTAAATGGCTCATATTACAAGGTGAAAAGGTCCCTTAGGCCCTTGAGTTTGGACTGAGCCAGAAGAAATGAAGGATGTTAACTGGGAGGTTCTGGAAGGAAACTTCCCACTCCTCCCCCAATCCCCTGGCAGCCTTGCCTTGACTGGCTCTAACTGCTTGCAGTAACTCTCCCTACAACCCCACCCCCACCTCCACTCCTATCCCATCATCTTGGGAATTTGACTTTGTGTCCAGAGTACAGTTTACAAGCAACTGTTATGTGCCAGGCCCTTTCTGCTTTGGCTGTGCTTTTAAAAAGTAAGAATGAGGAGTTGAAGCAATAGTACAGTGGGGTAGGGCATTTGTTTTGCACGCAGCTGACCTCGGCTCAATCCCCAGCATCCCATATGGTTCCCTGAGCAATGCCAGGAGTAATTCCTGTGTGCAGAGCCTGGAATAACCTCTGAGCAACACTGGCTGTGACCCAAAAGTGAAGGAGAAGAAGGAGGAGGATGAGGAAGAGGGAGGAGGAAGAGGAAGAAATAGAGGAGAAGGAGACAAAGATGAAGACAAAGGAGATGAAGAAGACGAAGACGACAAAGAAGACGAAGATGATGACGACAATGACCATGACAACAATGGAGGAGGAGGAGGAGGATAAGGAGAAGAAGAAAACGTCTAATTTTGGGGGGAATTGGTAAAAGAATTTGATGAGGGAAGCTGAAGAGATAGTAAAACAAATAAATTGCTGTCTCCACTTGATAGACCCAGGTTCCATCCATGGCACCACATATGGTTTCCTGAATTCTGCCAGGAGTGATTCCTGACCACAGAGCTTACTCTCAAGAATAAGCCCTGACACTGGTGGAGGGATGAGTGCTGGAACACTGTATGGCCAAAACCCAAACATGAACATTTTTGTAATTGTTTCAAACGAATGAACGAAAAGAACGAATGAACGAATGAATGAATGAATGAATAGATAGATCACTTGATCACTTGAATTCCGTTATTCATCAATTTGATCGAGTGGATGCCAATAACATTTCCATTGGACCCAATCACGTGCCAATGTAGCCCAAAGGCATCTAGTTGATTCAGGAATATGAAGAGCCTCAAACCGTTCCTTCAGGGTCTTGACAAAGAAGTCTGACCATCTTGTAAAATAGATAGATAAATAAATAAAAAAAATAAATAAATAAATAAATAAATAAAAAGAATAATCCTTGAGAACCTCCAGTATGTCCCAAAAAATAAAAGAAGAAAGAGAAAGCAAGAAAGGTGGAAAGGAAAGAAGAAAAAAAGGAAAAAAAGGAAGGAAGGAACAAACGAATGAAGGAACAAAGGAAGGAAGGAAAGAAGGCAGGTAAAAGAGCCCATTAGAATGTCTGTTTTAGGGCCAGAGCGATAGCCCAGTGGGTAGGGCATTTGCCTTGCACGTGGTCGGCCCATGCTGGCCCGGTTCGATCCCCGCGCATCCCATATGGTCCCATGAGCACTGCCAGGAGTAATTCCTGAGTGCAGAGCCAGGAGAAACTCCTGAGCATTGCCAGGTGTGACCCAAAAAGAAAAAAAAAAAAAAAGAATGTCTGCTTTAGATTTGAGATTTGTAGGAATCCTTTCATTGACCTTCTAAGTACACATTCTTCCATAAATCATCCTTTATAACTTCTATGTTATAAGACTTATGGGCAGGGACCCAAGAGATTGTAGAGGGGTTAAGGTGTTTTGCCTTGCATGTGACAGACCTCAGTTTGGTTCCTGGTGGTGCAGCCCAGAAGTGCAGATCCCAAGCAGAACCACATCTTCAGACACCACACCACATCTTCACCCCACACAGACCTGATCCCCTAAGAAACTCTGCGAGGAGCCCCCAGGCTTCCTGAGCACCTGTGATACACACCTTCCTTCCCTCCACATTTTTCAATTAAAAATAATCCATCAGCAGAAGCAAAATCTTCACCCACCAGTTGCAGGAGTTCTATTGTCTTCAAACTCACAGTCAGGGCCCACAGAACCCTGAGGTGACACTGTGCTTTGGACATGTGGGGAGGAGGCTAAATCACACCTCAACTTTCTCCAGAAAGTGAGCAGGAAAGAGATAGAGTTTCTTGCTTCCAAAGCTTTGAAGTTCAGATGAAAAGCACTGCAGGGAGGCCCAAGCCCTTTCCCAAAGAGAGGGTAAGTGAACTCAGGAACTGGTGGAATAAACTGGATCCTAAAGAGAAAAAACAATCTTTCCTCCCCGTGCCTCTCCACCCACCCATCTGCACATGCCAATGCTCACAAGCCCTGCACAGGAACAGCCTTACTTTTTGAACAACAGAGCCATATCAGGGAATTTTTCCTGGAATTTAGCCATGGAAAAATTCCCCCAATTACCATTTGATATTTTACTCCATGGTGCTCCCACCCTTCTTTTGTCCTGCAATTCTTTTGGGGTCTTTGGATAATATCTTCCCTTCATCTAAATACCACATTGATCTTTGCCAACAAAGAATTTTCCACAAGCCTCACTGCCTCTGTTGCATAATCCAAAGAGGCAGGTGATTTGGCATGGAATTTTCCAAGAGAAAATAAAGGGTAAATATTCCTCACTGATAGGCTGTAGCCCATGTGGAAGATCAAGTTTTTATCAAAGTGATGGAGAGAGGTCAAGAATTTTTCAGCAACTTCAAGCCTACAATAAAGATGCAGACCATCAGCTCTCACAGGTATAAGTGAGAAAGTCACAGCATGGTCAACTAAGAAGTTGAAAATCCTGCATTCTCGTAGATACCTTCCAGCTAATTTTGTGATGTTGAATGAATCAGCGAACCATCTGGGACCCTTAAAACAATGGGCTAGTCAAAGATAAGTGTAGAACAAACTCCTAGAACAGGTGTCCAGAAACTAGGTTAAAGATCAGCCACTAAAAGAATGCACTCGCTCCAAACAGTGCCAGGAATGTAACACCCGCAGTAGGGGATGAATGAAAGGTGACTCTCTGAATGCACGCCAGTGGCAAACATGGTATTGCTCAGGACTTCTGGAGCTCTGGCAGAGAGCTGCTCATACTAAAAGCAGACACAGTGTCAGAATTCTTCCCGGCAAAACTCTCCAGACAGGCACAACCAATCTGTTGACACTCATGTGTGAAATAAAATCTATTATCAGGAAAAAAGATAGGGTGTTTTATCACTCAACTTTTGCAGTAAGGAAAATACCAAGAGGTAGACAAGATACATACAAACATGATTCTAAATCCAGTCTGCCTAAACAGCTAAACTTCATCCTTGATCAACTTTTTTTCCTTTCTCAGGAAGGAAATGCTTTGGGTGGGTAAAAAGTCCATCAGATGGAGCCTCTTGAAGTCCATCCTCAGAAATCGATCTTCCTAGCCTGCGTTGGGTACCACCACATGTGAGATGAAAGCAACTCTGAGACTCGGAGGCAAATACGCCACAGAGCAATCAGTCACCTCTGCACAGTGCTCTCTCCACACACTCTCCCCTGAACCTCACATTTCACACAGGTGAAGCATTGTATTGACCGGTCTTCTCCAGAGACACAGAAGCAAAGAATGGTTGTTTGGGGATGGAGAGGTAGGGGAGATGTACTATATAACTGGCATAACTGTGAAGGGCTATAACCTACAAACTGGAGTTGAAGCAGAATCAACGTGATGTTCTGAGAACTGAGTTGATTTTGTACATTCTAGTAAACCCCTCAGAGCCTGAGAACCAGTAGGAGGAGGAGGAGGAGGCCAATGTTACAATCCCAGCCATTCTAATTCTTTGAGTTTAAGTCTCCAAAGAGGGAGTAGGGAGGAGAGGGATGAGGAGAACAGAGAGAGAAAGAGAGAGAGAGAGAGAGAGAGAGAGAGAGAGAGAGAGACTCACTGACTGACATACTCATGTTTCTAGAAGCATCCTCATACACTTCCATGAAATATGTCATATAGGTATCTGGCCCTCCCTCCACAGGCACATAAATTAACCCTCACTGATGTCAAGGTCAGTAATAAAAGGTGGGAACAACCACAGAAAGACCAAAGACAATGAGTGAGGGACAGCACAGACACCTTACAAGTTTGGGTTCCCATTGCCTGAGCTCCCTCCCTATAAATACTTGGCCTTCCTAATCTATGATCCCTTTTGCAAGCTGAAAGCCTTTGGGGGGCAAAAAATGAAGGCTTATGAAATAATTTTTTAGAACATCATCCAAAGAAACCACAGGGTGTGGGATGCTCATCCTCATGAATGAACAGAAAACTGCTGACCTTTCTAGGGGTAACTCTAGACTTGCATTATTCTGTTTGTACCCAAGCAGGCAATCCCATGATCCCTCTCTGCCACCATCTGCTACCATCCATGGGCACTCTGGCCTGGTGATTTGATTGAAGCTCACAGATTGCCCCATGCTAAGTTAAGGGTCTGTTTTTCTGTAAATTGAGAACAAAGGAAAGAGGTCACTCTCCCCACTACATATGCAAAGCATGGAGGCACAGATGTTCCCTCTGGCCCAAGAGTCTGTTTTCAATGTGTTCATTTGCTATTCACTGTTTCTCCAAGTGTGAAGCTAGAGAAACAAATCTGGAAATCTCTGCGCATGAAAAAAAAAGAGAAATATATGAGGGTTGAATTCCCAGCCAGTGGCTTCTTTATTGGGACAAGGGTTACCGTATTTGTCCCAATAATTACCAGGAGACCTTAACACTGCTTCCCCTGCAGACATCAATTAAAAACCCCAGGGCAATGAATTAGTAAATGAGTGGATGTAACAAGAGCTGAGGGAATCTAAGAATCAGAAGCGCTGCCAGGGAAGAAAGGGCAGGGGCCCTTGAGTTAACGACTCCCCAGTGCTGAAAGGCCACAGCCTCCAGAACTGCCCCATGGGGAAAACCGACCAGATGCGGTTCTTGATGCTTACTTACCATAGCACAGTATTTCTCTGCTACCGGAAGTTTCCTCTGGAGCAGAAGCATGAGACAAAATGCTAACTTTCCGAGTCTAAGTAAGCAAAAAGAGAACTCTGTCATCGCCATTTCTTCTTCTTTTTTTTTCTTTTTGGGTCACACCTGGCAAATGCTCAGGGGTTACTCTTGGCTCTGCACTCAGGAATTACTCCTGGCGGTGCTCAGGGGACCATATGGGATGCCTGGGAATCGAACTCGTGCAAGGCAAACGCCCTCACCCGCTGGACTATCGCCTGGCCCCTATTGCCATTTTAAACGTATAATTGATCCTGTCCGTGGCAGGTGGGGCTTTCACCCCCCAAATTGTTTGCTCTCCTCCATGGGCAGAACTGTTGTGAGAAGTAAGCGACTGCATAGTCAGGGATGGCCATCAAAATGCAGAAAAATTCACTCATCAGTAAATGTTAATCCTATTCAAGAATTCCTTGCTTGCACAGAAGCATCATCAAGAACATGAACGGACCGCACGGGGTGGGCAAACAGGTTGTTCCCTTTGCTTGATCGCTCCTGGGCTTGCAGGCAAGGAAACAGAATTTCCACAGGTCTGTTTCCTTGAATACCTAATTGTGGGAATTAGCCACCCCCAATTCCAACTATCTAGAAAAGGAAAAGCCCTAAAAAGAAAACGCCAGTGATAAATCACTGGAGTTTATTTGTTTTGGGCGGCAATTTTTGCTCTGACCAAACCGTGTGTTCTGTTAGATAGCTGAACAGAAGCCCACTCTTTGCTTCAACAGCCATCAACTGCCTCCCCCATCCTATCTCACCAGTTCTAACCAGCCTCAGAATTCATGGTTATTTCTATAATTGCCTTCATCAGTATGGCTTTCGATTGTTTCCAGGATGTGTTCTGTCTCTAACACTGCCACCCAAAAGGAAGCAAGCAGGATGGAAGCAAGGAAGCAAGCCCACCAGAAGGAGTGGAGGCCTCATTAGTCTGGGTTTGTGTAGTTTCTGGTTGTAAAACTACCAGATTTCTTTGCCTTTCTTGAAAAAAAAAAATGCATCCTGGACTCCTTCCAGTTAGCTGTTGTTAGGGTCCAAGAATCTTATCCCCTTCGAGAGACAGAGAATCATGTGAAAATGCAATTAACAAAGCAGAATTTATTGGACTGGCTAGCCAGGGTCAGGCTCCCCACAAGGACACGCAGGTCCGATGGGGTGGAGGGGCTTATTGTACTGGCTTTACTGATCTAGGGGCAATCTGTTGGGGCAAACTATTACCCTTTCACTGTGACGTCAAATACCAACACACTCAGTCGCCTGAGGCATCAATGACAGCGCCACATGGAAGCTTTCCACTTGGCATGAAACTGCTGTCTCAGAAACAACTTCACGTGTGGCCAAAATATCTTTCCCTTACTTTGGATCTGACCCATCCCCTTCTTCCCTGACTCTGCTTTTATTTTTTTATTTATTTTTATTTTATTTATTAATCCCTCTGCATATTGCCAGGCCTATCCTCAAGCGCACAGTTCTGTGCCTTCCGGGGGCTGAGTTATTGGGCAGAAGACCCCACAGTGGTGCCACACCTATAAAAACTGAGATTAGAAAATCTTCCTTCCTAAGTAGCCAGACTGTGACACTGCCTCGAAGTTCTACAGAGCGGTGACGAACTAATGACCACCCCCCACTAAGCTAGAACCTTTTCCACATTTTCCCAGAGAACAAAATGGATACTTCTCTTTTCAAGTCCCCTACACTCAGGGATACAACATTAGAAGTCTGATGTCAGCCCTGGAGCAGGTTTTATACCACGGAAATGGACACAAGTTATGAATGTGGAATTTTTTTTTTTTTTATGCTCCTGAGATCTGATGATGGAATATGTGTGGAACCGCCTGGCGAACAGGAATCAGTAGAATAGAGTTCTGTCTGGCAGTCTCCTTCCTGCTCTGAAAGGCTGGGGTCCTAGCTCCCACCAGAGCAGAGGCCTGCCCTGGTGGATGCGGCGAGGCATCCATGGAGTCTTTATTCTAAGATTTGATGAGAAAGGAGGCAGCCTTCTCTGGCAAATAACGGACACAGCAGTGTCAAATCACAGCAGACAGATGGATTTTCCAGGACAACTCATGGTTTTGGACGTCACAAAAGGCTCCTATCTCAGTCATCAAATTCTAATTATTTGATCTGCCACTCACCTGGGAACCTCACAGTTTTCTGAGTTAGGAGGAGGAAAGGCGCAGACGTGGCTTCTTGTCAGGCTGTCATCCCAAGGCTGGGCCTCTTACGCAGGTTAATGCAGTTGACCTGTGCTGGGGTCTCCTGCCTGAGGTGTTAGTGAACCCACTTTTCAAAAGCAGGAAACGAGGCTCCAGGAGGTCCCAACAGTGAGCCGCCCAAGGTCAGATGGTGGTAAGCAGCATGGATCTGAGCTGGGTGAGTTGCCCTCCAGTGGCCACATTGCCTCGCTCCCGCCATGTGACCAGCAAGCCCCAGTGTATCTGTTTCTAACAGTGCCAACCCTGTCTCATGAGAAATAAAGACAAATCTGTATTTGGGGAGATGGCGTTGAACCTGATTGTGCTCAGGGGCTATTCCTGGCTCTGATTCAGGACTAACCCCTGGCAAGCCTAAAGAGACTGTATGTGGTGCTGGGGATATAATCAGGGCTGGCCTACAAGGCAACTACCTTAATTCCTGTACTATTTCTCTGGCCCAAATTTATATATATAGCCCAATTTATATTTTTAAAGTAATTGCTTTGTTCAGATATAATTCCCACATCACAAATTCACTCTGGAAGTTTGTCATTTGAAGACTTTCGGAATATTTACAGCATTGTGCAACACTTCCTCTGACTCTACAACCTTTCTATTACTCCCCCAAAAGAAACCCAAACCTTTTAGCAGTCACTCCCCCATTACCCCCACCCCTTACCACAACCCCCACCCAACACTAATCTCTTTTCTGTCTTAAATTTTCCTTCTCTGGACATTGCATATAAATAGAATTACACAATCTATGGCCTTTTTGTGTTTGGCTTTGTTCACTTAGCATAATATTGACAGTTCTGTTTTAAAGTTCATGGAACTCTACAGATGAAACCTACTAAGTTGGAAGGCAAACATACACTTTTTATTTAAATACCAGTAAGCAGCAGAAGCAAAGTCATGTACATGAAGAACTGATATCTAGAAGCTTTTTCATTCATTCCACTACAGTTTTTAATGATAATTACATGCCAGAACCAAAAGATACCAACAACCCTGCCCTGATAAAGTTTACGATATAGTGCAGAGACAGGAGCAAAAAAAAAAAAAAAAACCTCATGTAATAACACAATTATAATAGCATATTATCATATTTTAAAATTAGAGTGTTATTTCCTATTTAAAAAGATATATTTAGGGGCGGAGTGATAGTCCAGCAGGTAAGGCGTCTGCCTTGCACACAGCCAACCTGGGTTTGATCCCCGGCATCCCATATGGGCCCCGAGCACTGCCAGGAGTAATTCCTGAGTGCAGAGCCAGGAGTAACCCCTGAGCATCACTGGGTATGACCCAAAAAGCAAAAAAAAAAAATATATATATATACATATATATACATATATACATACCACACACACACACACACACACACACACACACACACACACATATACATATATATATATATATATATATATATATAAATTTAGGAATTCATGGTTGCTGGACCATGCTGGCAAAGCTCTGAAACCAACTGGACCGGTTGAACTGCAAGAACTCTCCCAGGACCCAGAGAGTGGATGACAGAATGGAGTGGGAAGGCTGAAATTTCCCCCATGGTTAATGATTGGAAATCACCGGAGGCCAGGTTTGGAATGTGGGATGCTGACACCTATGAATTCTAGACAAATAACTGATTGGTAATAATGGAATCTAGATAATTTTGTTTCTGTTTATACTAACGTTCTCCATGTAATCACTGATCTGACCTTTCATCTCCTACTTACCACCTGCCCTTGTCCTGCACAGATTGCATTCCATTTTCCTCTATATAATCACTTTGATCCTGAATAAAATTGTCTACAGTGCCATCAGTCTGTAGTCCGTGGCTATTGACCAACCTTCAGACTGCATTGAAATTGGCTCCAAGTATCCAGGTCACTGGATACAGCCAACCAGTATCACTAGATTCGCCTTCTGCATGGACCCCAGCACATGTCTGTCATTTCTCCTCCCTATCAAGTTGTGATCCAGATGGATGATCTATAGCAGGAATACCACTAACCCTCCTTTGATGGTCTATAGCAGGAATGCCACTAAGCCTCATGCCGTTGTCCACCTTGAAGATTAGTGGACATCTTTCCTGATCATAGAGCCAAGGACACACCTATTGTGCCATGGGTCATACAGCCAAGGACACATTCTTCCTGCCATGGGCAAAAGAGCTCCACAAAGAACTCTCACAAAGCTGTAAGAGCTTCATTTTCCCCAGATCAAGTCTACAAGCTCAGAACAGGGAAGAAACTCCACCTTGTCTCTGCAGAGAAGCAAGTAACTCCAGCACAAGTTGGAGAGAGTCTGGCCCAGCCGGCTCCCCTCTCCAGGGTCTTGCCTCTGCCTTTATGGCCCAAGGCTCTCCTTCCACTGCTTTCAGGTCCTCACCATGTTCAAAGATCTCTGGATACTGAAGAGATTTCCCCTGCCTCCACATGCTGCCTTTTTTTTCTAATTTTTTATTATACCACCATGAGATATACAGTTACAAAAGGGTCCATATTTGGGTTTTCGTCATACAGTGTTTCAGCACCCATCCCTCCACCAGTGCCCATTTCCCACCACAATGTTCCCTGATTAACCCCTCCCCAGCCTGCGTCTATGGCAGACAATTTTCCCTTCTCTTTCTCTGTCTCTGTCTCTGTCTCTCTCTCTCCCCTTCTCTTACACATTGTGGTTTGCAATAGATACATATAGAGGTTATCATGTATATCCTTTTGCCTACTTTCAATGCTCAGTTCTACACTGTTATTATAATTGACCATAATTATTAGTACACTGCTCCTTTCTCTGTAAGGAAACCTAACATCTAACCTAACCTCTCGTTCTCACTCATTTACAGTAGGTTCTATCCACTGATAAGACCTTCTGATCTATTTTTGTCTGGCCTTGGATATTGGTGTCATGCTTTATTTTATATCCCACAAATAAATGCAGTCATTCTATAGCTGTCCTTTTCCCTCTGGCTAATTTCACTCAGCATGATCCTCTCCATGTCCATCCATTTATAGGCAAATTTTATAACTTTGTTTTTCATAACAGCTGCATAGTATTCCATTGTGTAGATGTACCACAGTTTCTTTGTCCAGTCATCTGTTCTCGGGCACTTTGGTTGTTTCCAGATTCTGGCTATTGTGAATAGTGCTGCTATGAACATAGAAGTATAGATGGTATTTTCACTGTGTGTTTTTGGTCTCACAGGGTATATTCCCAGAAGAGGTATGGCTGGGTCAAGCTGGAGCTCAATTTCTAGTCTTTGGAGGAATATCCATATTGTTTTCCAGAAAGCACATGCTTCCTTCTTATGTAGCTCGTCTCCATCTTGCTGTGCCTGAAACTCTACACTTTTTTGTATTCCTATAGTTCTATGCTCTCTCTCTTTTTTTTTCTTTCTCCCTTAGTTCTGTTATCTATCTCTTCCCCCTTCTACCTCTCTCTCCTTCAGTTCTATTATCTTTCTATCTCGTTCCTCACTTACTCTCTCTTCCCAGTCCTCAGTGTACCTCTGGACCAATCCTGGCATTTCTTGGACAACCAGACCCGATACTCCAGCACCCATCTAACGACATGGCTAGTGATACAGGGGGACCAGGACTCACGCAATGCTCAGAGGACCATGTCATGCTGAGGTCACACTCAGCTCCCAGCACCATGCTCCCCTGATTACTCAGTTATCTCCCTGGCCTCTCTCTTGTGTTTATTCTTATAAATATAACTAAAAGCTGTTCCATCTAAAACTCAAATAGTTATCAGGAAATCACATCTAAGCATATGTCCCTATGACTCCAAAAAGAAATCCTAGTTTTCTCTCACCAAGAAATCAGTTGTTTTTATGCTTTGCAGGTTCAATTGCTGCACATACAAAGATGATTTCCAAATGTCTTTTTCTTATTGAACAACACTGCATATCATTGTTGCGAGAGAAAAGACAGATGAGGAAAGCAGAGGACCCATCTCAGAGATGCCTCTAAAGCAACAATCCTCCCACCCCTTCCTTGTGAAACACCACCCTATCCCCACCCCTTTCTCATTTGGGGGCCTGCCCCGTATCTCCTCTCAATGAATAGAAAATGCTCACTTCACCTCCCAGTGAAGAAGCAGAGCAGGATTAACACCACAGGCCTGGCACAATTCTCCTCAGACAGGCTGCTTACCAGGCTGTGCCTTAGCTGGCAAGTGTTCCAAAGGAACAAAACACAACAAACTCACACACACACACAAACACACACACACATAAACAAACACACACTGCCCCTGTAGGGCTCATTGTTCTAAATGATGTGATGGTTCAAACAGTGATTGTGCAGATGAGCCTCCCTTCCAGGAGTCTGGAGTTGTGATAGACACAAGGTGGAAGATTCTGAGTCCACCAGCCCCCAACCAAGCCCCTCACCATAGAGTCTGCAATAACATAGATTCTTTTTTTTAAATTTTTTATTATACCATGTGAGATATACAATTAAAAGGATGTTCATAATTGGGTCATGCCATACAGTGTTCCAGAAACCATCCCTCCACCAGAACCAAATTCCTACCACCCATATCCCAAACATGCCCCCACCACCCAAACCATGCCTGCCCCTATTGCAGGCACATTTTATTTCTCTATCTCTTTGGTCTATGCCCCTGTATTTTCTCTCTCTCTCTCTTCTGTTACACTTTGTGGCTTGCCCTACAGATACTAACAATGTATGATGTCTCTATCTGAATATTTAATAGTGAGTTCTAGTGTGACATCGTAATTCCTCATTCCCCATACCCTCTCCAGTTTGTTGCAAATAGAATGATCATTAAAGTGAGAAAGATCCTGGGAAGGACCTGGTGCTAAAATATGTTAGAGTCTAAGATTAACGCTGGTCGCAGCGCGGCACATGCCTACACAGCTGTGGATCTGGAGTTAACGATTTTTTTTTTTGCTTTTGGTACCCAGGTCGGCCGGGGATGGGAGCCCGGCTGTGGGCGGCACGCCCCCCGGCTTCCCCTGACAATGATTCTTATGGTTCCCTACTCACTGCAGGGAATGCTTGGGGCCCCTGTGCAACCCCCCTGTAAGAAGACAGCTGGAATTTCTGCCTGGTTTCCTTGAATGTCACCTCAGGTCCCTCTCCCCTCTGCTGCTTTGATGTCATCTGCCTTCACAACTAGCTGCCACACTATGTCCCAGTGCTCTGACGTGATAGATTAGACCTCTGAGCCTGCATTTCACAGCAGAAGACTGATTCTCTCTTTCTGCCTCTCTCTTTATTCTCTCTCTCTCCTTTCTCTCGCCTTTTTGTTCTCTTACCCCCTTCACCTTCCTGATCATAGTTCCCTATTCATACCTTTATGACTGAGCGACTAAGGTTCAGTGGCATTTACCTTTGCATCTGGCCCACCTAGATTTGAATCCCCAGTGCTGCCTATTGCTCCTCTGAGCATTCCAGGTGTGATCCCAAACCAAACCAAACAACAACAAAAAAGGAAACCAAGTTTCTTTCTACGATTAAGCACTTGTTCAGTGAAAAAAGATATAGGGCAGAAGTACAATATTTCTCTTTCTGATTCAAGCAGTTTTTGCATTCCAGAATGATAACCAGCGCTCTTTCTGCAGGCAGGGGTAGAGAAAAGGAACTTTTTGGTGGCCTTTTGCCATGCAGTCATAAGATCCCATCTGAAGGGGAAGAGCGTTCAAGCACTGAGTCAAATCACACACAATAATGTAAATGTTATTATCCTTTTACTGTAGGAAATTAATTTCCATAAAGACTATTTTCTTTTAGGAACATAAGCTTTTTATCTTTCCCTCTCTGAGATCTCAGAGAGACCTTTAACAAAGACTCCTGGGAGGAAAGAAAAGTATAAGTATTCTCTTAAAAAGGACAATGGGAAGCTAGTTCTTGATAAAAGGTGACAAGCTAGAAGAATAGGACATAACTATGCATGAACGGTGCAGACCTGAGACACACACACATACACACATTCACACACATATGCACTTGCACACTCATGCACACACACACACAATTCTTTTTTACTGTGAACATAGTATTTTTAGTATCCTATATTTGCTTTCCCTTTTCTGCATCACCGTTCCTTTATTTTGTTCCCAAGCACTCAGGAGTGTGGTATTTAGCATCACAGCTCAGTGTTGCCTGGATTTGGGAAATCAGGGAACAAATCAAAGAGAATCCAAGCTCCTTTTCTTTAAGAAGCTTTAAGAACCAAGAGGGTTCAGCCTAGAGCTATTAATAAAGGGCAAGATATGACCTTCCAAGAACTACATTTTCCAGGCTACAGTGATGAGAAACAGGAAGGAAAGAAGTCTTTTGGTCAGGTTTGCTGAGGACTAGAGCCACAAGGATGTGACTTAAAGGCCAGTGTTGGGCCAGAGCAATGGTACAGCACATAGAGGCTTTGTACATGGCTGGCCTGGATTCAGTTCCCAGTATCCCATATGGTCCCTTAAGTCCCCTCAAGAGTACCTTCTGAATACAGAGGTAGAAGTAACCCCTGAGTACCACGGGTGTGGCTCCAAAAACAAACAAAAAAAAGATAAAGGTCAATGTAGCCCCATTAGAGAGAGCTACAGCTTCACAAAGTTCCACGTATTTTAAGGTAACAAATTATCATCAAACTAAACATACAATGCACATAATCCACCCAAAACTATATGGTTTTAAATGTTTCTACAAAGCAGTTTATATGGGCAGCTCAGTGTTCTAAAATATAGTATACCCTAATTTACTCAGTGCTGGCCCCATCATTGGACCCAGTGTCCATACCCATGACTGTTGACTGTTTTATCACTATTATAAATGACATTTTGCTGAACCTCCTCAGCTCAAATTTCTGCCCAAATTTACTGTGACATCATTAGAATTTATTGCTAGAGACTGAATTATTAGATCAAAAAATGAGCACATTTTTTGGAGTTTTGGACTCATTTTCTTAAATTGCCTTCAAGAATGATACCAATTCACACCCCTGCCCATGTGAGCTGGATGTTTATTTTGTCCCACCACTTAGCCAAAACTGAATCTGAGGGGTCAGAGCACTGGTAGAGTGGACATTTGCCTTGCATGCCACCAATGTGGTTCTATCTCATGCACTCCATATGGTCCACTGAGCCTTGCAAGGAGTGATCCCAGAGCACAGAGCCAGGAGTTAACCCTGAACACAGGCAGGTATGACCCCAAAACAAACAAACAAAATCTGGATCTGATCTTCTTGTTATTTTTCACAACACAATCCCCATGCATACCCGAACACATTAAATGGGAAGGCTGCTGTAAATTTCCCTTTTGTCTGGTTCTTATGTGCAGTCCCAGTACAAACAAGGAGTGTGTTCTGGCCTCCTTCTGTTCTGCAGAAGTAGGCAAATGAGGAAGCCATGTGTGTATGGAGTGCTTTCTCCTCCCTATGGCTCACCTCAGCAGTTATTTCTGACGTAAATGCTCACAGGGGTCGTCTTTCCTAGGAAAGCTCATTTCCCCTGCATTTAACATTTTACAACTTATACAAAACCTAAAAGGTTTCTCTTGTGGCCAAAAAAAGGAATGCTGAAAATGGAAGAAATACATGTAAGTATTAAAGAACTGAAAGAGGGAAAGGAACAACTTTGCTAGTGGGGGCAGTGACTCCCACTGTGACAAATAGGAAAGCACTGTTTTCAAAACCAGGCTTCCATGATTAAAAGAAAAAGAATGGAAAGTATTCCATTTTTATCTCATTCTTCCATCTGCTGTTGTGTCCTTTGCGCTTTTGCTATGTTCAACCACTGTGAAAACTAACCCTACAAGAAGCGCTGGGAGATGGGGAAGGTCCAAGATAAGAGCTGTTTTCAGAACTGCTGGGTTTTCTCATTCCCTCATTTACCAAAACTCTCTGTCATTTGGATGGAAAATGCACCTTTAGATAATAATCAATTCGGAATAAAGTGCTGAACAAATATTAAATACCATGCTTTAATAGCCATGGGGAAGACAGAAAAGTGACAACATGAGGAAATGCTTCTAGTGCCTGGTATGCACATACATACACATATATACACACAATTTTATGATACATTGACATACATGCATGCCACAGACCTATATTTGTATCGTGCATGCAAATATACATACACATTAAAATCACACATGCATCCATACACCCATAGTATACATACATGCTTCCATACCTATGTACATGCACACACTCACGCAACTACACCTGCTGAAAAGCAAATGCTGAACAGATGTATGAGAAGGCTTATGTGTATAGGGGCTGGGGTGGGGGTACAGGTGCAAGAGTGAGTGGGAATAAGGATAGACTCGGGAGAGAGAGGATCAATGCCACCTATGAGAGAAGAGACTGGGCCATTGGGAGTTCTTACTGTTGAAAAAACTAGAGTCAAGGAACAGAGAAAGTACTCTAGTTAGCACAGTGGGATACAGTGGGGACAAGTTTGAAAAGAAAGTTAGAGTTCACATGTTGTGTTATCCAGCTCTATGCCATTCCTCAGGAAAGGCTAAACTACAGAGGCATGACAGGGATCAATGGTTTCCAGAGGTCAGGAGAGAGAGGGAGGAAACTGAAGCAGAGTTTTCCTTCTTAGGGCTGAGAAACTGCTGGGTGCTACTTGGTGTTTACATGTTGTACATTCATCCAATCCCATGGGAGTTATATCACCAAGATCAATCCTGTGACCAACTACAAATCTGAGTAATTACATTATTTTGGGTAGTTTCATTAAGTATAATAAATGCACAGAATGGTGCTAATGGGGGAGGATATTTGAGAGTAGGAGGCATATGGGAAGACTCTGCAGCCTCTTCTCAGCTCTTTTGGGAACCTAAATGAACACAAGAAAATAAATGATTAAAAAATTAAAATTAGGAACTGCGACTTCAGACCTCTTCATGCTCAGCTGCATAACTCTCAGTCTACAGACCACCACTTTCCAAGTTTTTAGCCACATACTTCATTAATTTTTAAGCCACTAGGTACATAACCCAATATAGTCACATGCACTTATTTACTTGGTACCTTACCTAGAATATTGTCAACTTATAATCACATATGAATAGACAGGAGGTGAGGAGATGACTCAGAGGGATGGAAGTGCATGTTGTGCATGCATGGGTTCAATTCTCAGCTCTTCACGGTCCCCCAAGCACCTCTGGGTATGACCCCAAAACAAATCAAAATAACCACTGAATGGGACAGTGACTGTGACAGCAAAAAGAAAGACAAGATTAAAAGCAGCTAGTGATGACAGATGAGCAAGGAAAGAGGTGTGTGGGCAAGGAGGAAGAGAATTAATGATAATCCCAAGATTTCTCCCCAGAGTTACTCCCAAAGGGTGATCCCATTCATCCCCACAAAAGGAACAGGTTTTGCTAGAGGACCAGTATGATGATGGTCTCATTTTTTGATAAGTTGATTTGGAAACACCAATGGGACATCCACAAGGAGATGTCTATAACAAAGGCAATAATAAGGCCCTAGAACAGTAGAGAACAGTAGACTGGACAGCATGGTGTCCTCTCCCCAGATTTCATGCTTACCTAGAACCTTAGCATGTGACCTTATTCAGAACTGTGTGAATTAGTTGAGGAAGGGTGAGTCATTGCAGATTAAGATGACCCCCCATTAACTGGTATCCTTACCAAAAGAGGGAAACTTGAACCCTGACACACCCTGATAAGGGCAGGGAAGAAGCAGAGGTCTGTTCACAGGAAGATCCACATGAAACTAGAGGCAGGAATTGGAAGGATGCATCTACAAACCAAGAACCTCCAAGCATCACGTGAACCTCAGGATGCCAGAAGAAGTAATAAAGGATTTTCTCCCCATAGAGTCATCAGAGAGAACACAGGCCTCCCAATACCATGATCTCAGATGCTTAGCCCTAAGAATTGTTGGGAAATGTTTCCAATTTGTGATACACTTACTATGACTACCTTAGGAAGACATAGCAATGTAATTTGAAGTTATAGGAGGTATGCATCATCTTTCAAGTTGTCTTAGGGAGGGAAGAAAAGATCTACACCAAAATTAGGGCAAAGGAATGAGCAGGTAGGGCATTTGTTTGCCTTGGTCATGGTAAGGGTCGGAAATGGGGAGCCACTTCAAATCTGAGGTGAGATCAGGGACTGCAGGGGTGGAGGTAAGAAGGGCAGAGTTTGTGGGATAGAGGGCACAGGCCATAGTCCAAGAAGGAGAAGGATTAACACAGATCCCTCTAAGATTAATAATAATTCCAAGATTAAAATGCAGAGAAACTCATATAAGGCAGGTGATCCATGAACTTGACCCACTAGCCTATTCCTAAGAAGATGAACTTTACCAAAAACGTCAAGTGATCTACCAATATAAGTATCTTGTAGAAAATGGTGAATGAGGAGAGAGCTGAGGAGATAGTACAAGGGTTAAGGTCTTGCCTTGCACATGGCTGACCACAATATGATCCCTGGTACCACGTGGTCACTTCAGTGCTGACAGGGGTCACTCTTCAGCACAGAACCGGGAATAGCCACTGAGCCCCACTGGAATTAGTTCAACACGCCTCCCCACCAAGCCCCCAAAAAATTATTAGGTCCAAGTCATATTTAGAGGTTCTGTGATGTTAAGTACATTGTTGTGCCATCAGTCTCTGGGACGTCACTTGCCTTATTTTTAATGCATAATTTTTGTTTGCTTTTTTGGAGGCCATAAGCAATGTGTTTGGGCTACTTCCAGCTCTGAACTGGGATGTGCTCCATGCAGTGCTGACGTTGAGACTGGGTTTTTAGTTTTCTTAGTAATCTGGCCCTATTGATTATATATATGGACATTTCTCTCGTCAGAACTCCACCCAGCAGAAGAGCCTATTACAGCCCTGCTCACGTGGCTGCTTGTGGCCGCACAGTTCATCAATAAATGCTGGATTTAGAGGTGACTACAAGAGTATGCCACCCACACGGAAGAGCCTGGCAAGCCTCCCGTGTTGTATTTGATATGCCAAATACCAGTAACAATTATAGACCTCATTCCCATGACCTGATGGAATGGTTTGAGGCTCTTTATGTTCCTGGAGCAAGTAGATGCCCTTGGGCTCTACTAGCATGAGACAGGACATATGGAGATGTTACTGGTGCCCGCCCAGCAAATCGATGATGAATGGGAAGACAGTGATACACTGACAGACAGTGATTAAACCCCAACATTGTTGAGAGAAAATCAGAGAGAATATAAACCTAAAAATGTATTACAATGAAGAGTAGTATAATGGGGTGGGGTGGGCGGCTTTCACAATCTGTATCACATTTTCTACAATGTTTGGAATTTTTTCTAATAAGCACTCATTAGTTTTAAGCATTAAAAAAATACTTAAAAAATTTAATAGTATACAAAACAACATGAGACACTAATCTCATCACAAGATGACCTAAGTGGGTATATGAAAACAAAGAGATCATCAAAGCATTGCCTCAAAGGTTTGATACAGGAATTTTTCAATTCCTTTCTTCTGTATTTTTTGCCCTTTCCTTTTGTGTTTTAGTCTTTTAAATTGAGAAAACAAAATTTTCTCCAAAACTAAAATTATTCTCAATAACATCAAAAGATAAAGGCCTGTTCTTTGGCTACTGTTTTCTCCACCTAGTTCAACATCACCAGTATGAAACTGAAGTTCATCTGTGGTGATTTCTGCTCTTAGTAATTTTCCTGCATTAAGAAAGCTCTCAGTTTATCCTGAAATGATCCAATGACGACAACAGAAAGCAGTTACACTAAACCACATAACTGGAAATCTTTTCTGAATCCAGAAAGACACAACGTTTAAATTGCAGGACAGGTGCCGAATATCACGGTTCTACTCACAAATCTCCTCCCTGGCCTCTGTCCTCTGCTCTTTATCTCCCAGTCCCTTAGATTATCTGATAATTTTGCATCAATAGTTACATTTTCTGCAACTTAATTTTTTTCCTTGTTGGCAAATCTATACACAGAAATATAAATGTCTTTGTTTCTTCTACCACATTCATTTCTTTTTACTACATTCAATTTTCTTCCCAAAGAAAACTGTGCTTAACTAGAGGCAATAGCCAGAGTTTCATTAATGTTTGGACCTGTCTTTATGATTGATTGTTCAAATCTTTCCCAGAGCACTTTGGCTCCCTGAAGAAGGCCTCCCACATGAAGCAGACAGGCTTGGGGAAGGAAGCTAGTGGCTGAGCATGTCACGGTTGGTACAGGATAGAACAGGGTCTTTATCTAGTCCAACTTTAAGAGAACCACCTCTTCTTTCAAATTTCTATAGGTAGATATGTTAGTTGTTAAAATCAATATTTAAAATATCCTTTTGTTAATCACTGTATCACTGTCTTCCCATTGTTCATCGATTAGCTCGGAGTGGGCACTAGTAACATCTCCATAAGTCCTGTCACAGGCAAGTGTAATCCAAGGGCATCTGCTTGCTCCAGGAAGGAAGAGCCTCAAACCATTCTTCAGGTCATGGAATTGAGGTCTATAATTGTTACTAGTTTTTGGCATATCTTGTTAAATTTGTTAAATAGAATGTTAAATTGATCTTCCAAGGTACAATGTGAAATTCTAATCTGTCACCAGCATAATACCCTCAGAGCAGAATGACATAATCTCTTGTAATATTCTTTTCCTTAGTTGTGTTTTGGAGGGCTCATCCAGTGTTATTCAGGGGCTACTCTCAGCATGTTGCTCAGGACTTATTCCCAGGGGCTCCGGGAACCATGTAATCCCAGGGATCAAACCTGGGCCTCCTGCATGCAAAGTGTTTGATTTAACCCTGAGCTATCTCCCCAGTGCTCTGGTGATCTTTTTGTTTAATAATAATAATAATAATAATAATAACCCTAGTTCTATCATTAGGGAACATCAGATAAAACCAAACTGGTAGGCATTCTACAACTAAATTGCATTCTTTAAAAGGCCAATCAGTTTTGCTTGCCAGATTGCTTGCTTACTTTATTGCTTGCTTGCTTTGCAAGCCTGTGCTCTTTCTTGAGCACATTATCTTCTCTCTTCTCTCCTCTGCTCTTTCCACAGTGGAGAAACCCATGTTCTCTTTTGCACATATCATTCTCCTCTGTTTTTTCCACACTGGAGAAGCCTATGTTCTCTCTTGAACATGTATTCCCTCTCTTTCTCTTCTCTTACATCTAAAGGAATATATTTCTCTTTCCTTACATCTTACATTCTTTCAATAATAACAATCCTTTTGTTTGTTTTGGGCATCACCCCTAGAAGTGGTCATGGCTTACTCCTGACTGGGGACTATTAGTGGTGGTGGGGCTCAAGTTTAGATGCAAAGTGAGTATCTTACTCACTATATTATCTCTCCAGTCCCTAAAACAAAATCTTGCTTCACTAAAAGAAATAAAAGATCATAAAGCCAATGGCATTTATCAGTGGTTTATAGAAAAACAAAATAAGGAAAGGCAGTATAAAAGATAACAAGTTCTTGGCCTTGGATTGAAGAACTGAGATCAGAGAGAAAGAGGAAGACTAGAAGCAACATAGGATAGATGGTCATGAAGGGTCTTGGGCATTTGGTAATGAAGGTAAAGTAACTACGCACAACAAAGCCATAAACATCAACACTATTATAAACATGCACCCTAAATAAATATTTAAATCTTTAAAAATCATTTGGGGGCCGGAGAGATAGCCCAGCGGGTAGGGCGTTTGCCTTGCACGCGGCCGGATGTTGCCGGCCTGGGTTCGATCCCTGGTATCCCATATGGTCCCCCGAACACCGCCAGGAGTAATTCCTGAGTGCAGAGCCAGGAGAAGCCCCTGAGCATCTCCGGGTGTGACCCAAAAAGCAAAAAAAAAAAAAATCATTTGGGAAAGATAAAGCAGGGGTAGTGAATTTTCAGAGATTTTTTTTTTGAGTAGGTCATAAGGAGAGAAGAAATCCTTTATTTCCTGGTTGTGCTGGCCTGGCCCAGGTCTTCTACATTTCAGCCTCTTGCTGAGAACACCTGTAAATCAAGCCAATACAAGAGCTATACAGTCAGATCAGTTATTATCCACCTAATCAAAATATCTTGAAGAATTGATGTCTCTGATAAATCTCATACCTAGAATGGTTTCAGCCTGATTGAGGTAAACATCTTAAAACTCAGAAAGCTGCTTTCTTGTTAAGCCAGGCTGCTGTGAATTACCATATTTTTTTAAGTTTGTCATGTTTGCCAAAAAGACAAATATTTTGTCTTCCTTACTGTTACTTTAATGTAAAGTTGTCCTCTGTGGGGTCAGAGATATTACAGGAGTTAAGATTCTTGCCTTGCATGCAGCCAACCTGGGTTTGACCTAAATCTTATTGCTGCCAACACCAGTGATTTTCTTTCTCCAGAACTCTCTATTCTATTGTGGCCTCCATCTTCCATCCATCCTCTCCTTTGGGAAGTATAACTGGGTCCTGGTAAGACTCCATCTGAGTGCTGAATTTGAATGAGAGCAGAGGGGGTCTGTGGGTTTGGTGGATCAGAAGATCACTAACAGATAGTTTTCCTTTTCATTTCCACTTGGCACCAAAAAGGGCAAGAACTCCTGCCAGTATCTACACACACACACACACACACACAAAATGTATGCACCATGCACATGCACACACTCTCAAGAGCACCCTGGAAGTGAAGACTGAGAGAAGCTACAGGAGGGCTAGGGGTAGAAACCCTCATTCTGCTGCTCTCTGATAAACCTGGCACCAAGTGTCTGATTCGATCTTCATGGCCTGCTGCTTAGCTTCTTATTTAGACAGCGGCCCCACCACCACCCAAAGCCACAGCACAAGCCCCACCATAGAAAGAAGGAAGAAAGGAAAGAATGAGCTTTGGCATCAAACTGGGTTTAAACCTGGTGCCTCTACTTTAGTATGTAAGTCATTTAACTTTTCTAACTATCAATTATCTATGGCTCCTCTAACTGCACTGCCAGTGTGAGTATTAGGGATGGGGGGGTTGGGAGCTGGTTTTCCTCTGCTCCTTTGCCTCGCTCCACATATCTCTGTATCAGGCTTTTGCTGTTTTTACTAGGAATCTGAAGCACTTTTGTGAATGACCTGAAATCCTTCCAAGAGTAGCAGGGAGCAACATAAGAAAAAATTAACTTTTTCCAGCCTCTCTTTTCTGAAACCTGATGATCATCATTCTCTGGGATTTGGGGAGGAAAGATTAAGTCCATCTGCATAGAGGCTAATAGAGGAGAGAGTAGTATGCAGGATGGGCAGGAGCTGTCCAGGGGAGGGCCCTTCCCTCCAATCATGCCTTCTTCCAAACCTCAGGGCCACAGTGACTCAAATGGCATTTCAGAGAGACATCCTCTTCAGTTACTTTTGTGCAGAACATGGGATTGGGGCAGAGCTTTCTTGACAATACTGGTCAAACCACCTTGGTGGAGAGATGAAGGCAGGGAAGAGTAGTGCTTACCCATGCACAGGGAACGCCCAGTGAAGCGACAATTTGCTGGGACAGCCTTCCCGAAATCATCAGGTCACATAAGCAGTCACAGACCTTCACTTACTTCTGCTTATTGACAGGGTCCCTCACCCTCTTTCAGACTCATTGATCTTCCTTGTCATCGTTCTGTAGGCACAAGACCCCGAATTCCTTCACCACAGTATACACAGGAGGAAGCCCCTGGACTGTGTGTTGTCTAGGATCACTCAGAACTTGCATACATGTTCTTTCTAGAACACCATGAAAGAAGACGCAAGGCAAATGTTTCTGGATTTTGGTCCTACAGAGATTGGAGCAATGCTGGGGGAAGGCAAGCAGAAGAGAAGGGAACATAGAACTCCCTGAGGTCCCAGCTATGCAGGGAGCTTTTAGAACTGGAAAATTCCCTGTGTTCTTTTTTCTCATAACGCCTCACCTGGAAATAACCCAATGGCAGCTTTGAGCTCACGTGCAGTGTCCTGAAAGCCAGTGGCCCAGGCATCACCCATGAGGCCCATGTGTCCATCACCCCCACTTCAGGAAAAGCCTGAATAAGCAGGCAAAATAAGCCTCTTACTGATGGGAAAGTTTTAACAGGGTTTTGTTTCTAGCTCATTAGCATGTTCAGGCGGGAGGATGGGATTCATTTTTCTTCCACCCAGAATGGAGCTCCAGTCTTTGCCTAGGTGATGTGATCCCTTCTGACTCTTGTAATGCTTCAAGTACAAACCAGAGGAGGAATCTGCCCCTGGAGCCATGGAGGCCAGCAAGGTTCCTCCTAGACGTGGTATCTCTGGAGGTGGTTCTTCCTCCCACCTGTCAGAGGCCTCTCCAGGCCACAGGGTAGGAAAGCACAGTCGCCCACCTAAACAATGATCACTTACTCGTGGCAGTATATTGGGGCTGGATAAACTTATAGCACCCCACTGGGTGCTCCTAAACCTTCTTGACATGGCACATAAGTACAAAACCCAAGTTAGCCATAAGGACTGACCACTGAGAGATGGTTTCACAGCAACAGTCTATTCCACGCCGAGCTGCCAGAGGAGAATTCTTGGGCAAGTTTGGTCTGTAACACCAGTGGGATTCCTGCTAACATCAAACTCCTGATAGCACTTGAATGACTTTTGAAGTCAACAGATGGGCCTAGCAGAAATTCTGACCTGCCCAGGAAAATTTCTTCAAAGCCTGGCAGGGTGGAGAGTGGTTATTGCCTTTAGTCATAGTGATTTCAAAAGATGGAGCTTTATAAAAAAAAAATCACACAGAGCTAGGTCTTGTGTTTTGCATATTTTCTTCTTTTCTTTTTAGAATTTTGCATGTATATAATAGGGCAGCTTAACATTTCCTATGTGCTCTGCTCTCAAATGAGGGAAAATTAAATGCCAGAAAGAACCAGTCAGGTGGGTTCCTAGTGTAACCTCTAAATGCTGTCTATCTGGAAACTAGGTAACTGCATCCTGGGAGAATACTAGGACAATGCGAACAAGCAAAGGAAAAGCTTACCGAACCAAAAGACAGCTTGTGACAGGGAGGTTGAAAGAAAGATAAGACTCGCTCCTCCAGAGGATGTGCAAGTACTGCCAATACAGGAAGAACATTCTAGAAGCAAAAGTGGCTCATGTATATTGGAGCAAGTGAAACATAGAGTCCTTGAAGAAAAAGACAAACACTTTCTGGAGTAGTTGAAGTTCAAGACCCCATAGCCCAAAAACTGTGCATGCCAGCTTTTCAAGACTCCAGCGATCGACCAGAGAGATAGTACAGAGCTTAGAGCGCTTGCCTTGCATGTGGTTGGCCTCGGGTTCAGTCCCTGGCACTGCGCACGATCTCTGAAGCACTGCCAGGAGTGATTCCTGAGTGAAGAATCAGTAAGCCCTGAGAACGACCATATGAGGCCCTAAAACCAAAAACACAATGAAATTCTACCTATACTTATCTGCCTAAAACACAACCAGTAAACAAATAAATTAACTTTTTTTAAAGTCACAGCTGTAGCTATTATTCTGCTATGATGGCTTTCCACTGTGTTTTTCATTTCATTTACCTCATTTTTAATATATGTCATTTCCATTTGCATTTTCCTCACTTCTTCTATCATGTCCTCTTGTATTTTATTGAGTTTGCATTCCATTGCTTCTTTGAATTCCTTATGACTCCTTAACATTTCTTTCCGATATTCCTTATCAGAGAGGTTATACAACTCATTGATATTGCTTGGCTCATCTGGACTAGTGACTTCACTCACATACCCCTTAAGTAATAAGAAATGGCCTTCGTTGTCCCTTCTAACCTTTTTCAGCCTGAAGTCTATATTATCTGATACTAATATGGCCACACCAGCCTTTTTGGAGGAGTTGTTTGCATGGAGAATGGTCTTCCAACCTTTGACTTTGAGTCTGTGTTTGTTCTGATTATTCAGATGCATTTCTTGTAGACAGCAGAATGTTGGGTTCAATTTTTAATCCATTTTGTTACTCTGTGTCTCTTAATTGGTGCATTTAGACCATTGACATTGAGAGAGATCATTGTCATCGGATTTTGTGCCATCTTTCTGTTTGTGTTTGTTGTGCTTATGGGTTTGGTCGTATTACAGTAGACCCTTCAGTCCTTCTTTTAAAGTTGGTTTTGAGTCCATGAAGTTCCTGAGTTGTTGCTTATCCATGAAGTTGTGTATCTTTCCTTCATATCTGAATGTGAGTCTGGCCAGGTAAAGAATTCTCGGTGAGGCCTGCAGTTCATTCAGCCTTTTCACAATATCCCACCATTGTTTTCAGGCTCGGAGTGTTTCATCAGAGAAGTCTGCTGTAAATCTTAGAGATGTTCCTTTGTATGTGATTTCCTTCTTTGATCTTGCTGCTTTCAGTATTCTATCTCTATCTATAGTTTTTGTCATTTTAATTAAGATGTGTCTTGGAGTATTCTTGTTGGGGTTTCTTTTAGCAGGTATCCTACGGGCCTCCTGGATCTTGAGGCAAGTGTTTTTTAGTTCCGGGAACTTCTCAGCAATGATGGCTTTGACAGTTTCTTCTTCATCAGGGTTTTCTTCTTGCCCTTCTGGGACCCCAATGATCCGTATGTTGTTTCTTCTGGCTTCATCCCGATTATCTCTTGTTGTCTGTTCGGTAATTGTGAGTCTTTTTCTATCTTCTGGTGTTGTGTAGAGAATCTTTGGAACTCGTCTTCGAGATCACTAATTCTTTCTTCAGTAGCTATTAGATAGATAGATAGATAGATAGATAGATAGATAGATAGATAGATAGATAGATAGATAGATAGAGAGATAGATGGATAGAAGATAGGATAGATAAGAGGAGATAGAGAGATAGAGAGATAGATAGATAATAGAGAGATAGAGAAAGGATAGAGAGATAGAGAGACAGATAGATAAGAGAGACAGAGAGATAGACAGACAGACAGACAGACAGACAGACAGACAGACAGACAGACAGACAGACAGACAGACAGACAGATAGATAGATAGACAGACAGACAGATAGATAGATAGATAGATAGATAGATAGATAGATAGATAGATAGATAGATAGATAGATAGATAGATAGATAGATAGATAGATAGATAGATAGATAGATAGATAGATATAAAAATGTGTCAGGTGAATTTTCTGTCAAGCAGGAAAATAAATCCTTGGCCTCACTCCAAGGGTCTGCGGCTGTGGCAGTGGACTAGATGAGGGAGTGGGCAGATAGGAGCAGGAAGCTGCTGAAAGGCCCTGTACAGTAGGACTGATGGAGAGAAAGAAGTTCAGTACAAATCTCGGTGCTCTGCCCTCCAAAAGTGGACCAGGAACACCTCCCATGGAAAGAATGTTAGCAGATCATCACTTGCCAGGCAAGAGCTTGAAAACACCTGTTCTTGCTAGGGAGCAGCCCTTGTTCTTGGCAGTTCATCAATCCAGGCTGCTGAGCCCTGGGACAATGCGCTCCACAGAGACCTCAACTACACAGTTCCTGAAGAACTGGTGCACGCCGGAGAGTGGCACTGCCAGGACTTGCAGATTACTCTCTGGGGCTCCTCAAACCAGGAAGTGCAGGGTCTGTGCACACCTATTCCTGCAGCTCACCACACATCTTCTCTGATTGGTCAGACACATGCCAAGATCAGGGGCCATCTTCCCATCTGTCCCATGCTGCAAGCACATAATGGAATGCAACACCAAGAGGAGCAGACACTTTCAAGTTACTACAGAAAGTTCCAAAGCATCCAATCTCAGAGATCTGGGTACCCTGTTTATCAATTTTTAAATAAAGGACCTAGGTAAAAAATGTCCTTTGCTTGTCTTAGTGGAAGTTAACCTTTTTTGAAATGAAAAGTTTGAGTAAGTAGTGTATTAACTCTTAGACAAGATTGTTACATAACATGTTTTTCTCTAAAAGGTATATTAAATATTTATACATTTTGACATAAACATAGGACAAAAATATCTGAAGTAGATAAAGTGACTTTTCAATGTGTCCTTCATGGCCAGGTCAGGGAGAAAGTGTTTAAATAATAAATATAATTTTTGAAAAATCAATAGTATGCCTACATGAAACTAAATTTCAGAAATGATTAGTCACTTAACTATGATCATGCGAATGGAGTTTAGTAAACTATCCAGTGTTAGTGCTTCTGAGAACTCTAGTTGAGGAATTTCCTCTAATTTTCCAGTTGATAGTCTTTGGTTTCCATACTAATATAACAAGGAAATCGGCAAATGCAGAAATGAATGGATTGATGATGGTAATGACAGTGATGATCTTTTTAATTTTTCATGTCCCTTGAAATGATGGTTAATTGTAGTATTTTAATACCTAATGTTTATAAAAATAAAGTTCTAGGGCCAGAGAAATCATTTAAGGATTAAGGCACTTGTCCCTTGTATAAGATTTACACACTAGTATGATCTCTAGAAAGAGCCCAGCAAGTTACTGAGAGTATACCGTCCACACGGCAGAGCCTGGCAAGCTGTCCAATGCATATTCAATATGCCAAAAACAGCAACAACAATGTTTATTTCCCGACCCTGAAAGAGCCCTTAATATGGCAGCACTAAGGACAAACAAGGAGTGACTGATAAAATCTCAGGGCCAAACTAGGCTGCCAAAATGAAGAAGGACTAAAATGGACTGTCTGTACTTTCAGTGCATGTACATTGGCATCGGAAGCATATATTGAGGACCTGATGGTGCAAGCATAAAAGATCAAGTGTGACATCATTTGTCTGACCAAGACGAGGAGGCATCAATCACATCATACCGTTTTTGACACCAGAGAAGAACTGTTCCTCAGAACATGCAACGAAAGAGGCGCCAGTGGCGTTGGTGTCCTTTTCAACATGAACTTGGCCATGAGCATTGATTCATTTGAATGCCTATCAAACCACGCAATGGGGAGAAAAGGCTGCAGAGTTTAAGAAGAGAACTCCCAGAATGACTACCAATTGGGAGCTCCCTTGGTGTTTCAGGACTCCTCTAAGAGCCTCTGCATCTGCCCTGGATTGCCTAATGCAGGTCACTTCATAGATAGGGGGTAGTCTAAATGTGGCAGTTTAGCTGACCATGTATTCTGTACTGGCTGTTATAAATATTCTCTCATGCTACCACAATAATCGTGGGACTAGCTAGATCTTACCAGCATATTTGCCTGGCCATGTTGGATCTCTAAGTAAATAGACCAGAGAGAAATACTGTTTGCCTCCAAGCAAGCAAGCATAGCTCCCTGATAACTCAAAGGCAACTAAAATACAAAACTACCATGAAGTAGACGAGACTCGTGAAGGCTTGGAGAAATATTTACCTGGCATTAGTATTAGTCTTTGGTACAGAGACATGCATTCTCAGAAACCCTCTTCTCTACCCTATAAAGGCATTTCCAGGCAGATCTTGGCTCAAAATATTAGCATATAATAGGGCCTAGGTGAGGTGCTGGGAGAAATTACCTAAGGGCATTCAACCCTTCCTGCTTCCCATAATAGTGTGAGGTCTGAGTTGCAGGGGTATAAAACCAGCCTGCTTCTTCTTATCTCTCTTTTTGGGCTCTCTCTTTGGGCTGTCTTGAGGTTTGCACTCTTCTTGGGAGTCTTGTCTTTGTCTCCTCTCTACAAGGCCTTTACACGTGGTAGCTGCCATCTTGGCCTACACGTGGCTGGGGGTTCTAGCTAGGAATCCTAAGCACCAGGTTTTTCCTATTGCTGATTTGTATGCCTGAGCCTGTGATAAGTAAAGCCTTTTAAAACTGCATCTGATTCCTGAGTCTTCATCTATTCTCCACTGGCTTTGGAGGTAGAAGGGAACTTCGCTTCCCAGCACTGTCGAGGACCCCAGTGGAGTTCCTCGACACCTTGGCACCATTGCAGCAACATGGTAAGATGTCATCATTGACAACATTGATGAAGAATACAAATGACTGGTTCAGCATCTCCATGATTGTGTGAAAACGCCAAGAGAGCAAAAGACACAAAAGGACTCCTGTCTTCAAAAATTCTCAAGCTCATTGGCCAACATGGCAAGGCGTGAGCCTCAGGCAACCAAATGCTAATTTCCAAGCTTGCAAAACAGTGCAGAGAATCGATAAAGGAAGACCTCAAAGAGATGAGAGCATAAATACTGGCCAACACAGCAGAAGCCGGGAAAAGCATTCATAATGCCCACCTTCCTTCACTCACTTGAGTGAGACGTGATATTCCAAGCATAGCTCTTTTGATGCCTCTCTGGGAGACCCAAATAGCATTCTCATCCTGCTTTCTTAGGGCCCAGGTCTCTGAGGCGTATGTTAATGCAGGGAGAATGGTGGAGTCAAAGAGATGTGCCCGAGCCGGAGGTTCTTTGTCCTTTTAGCTATTTCTTCGATGCCTTTGAAGGCATTCCATGCCGCTCTCTTCCTCCTGCGCAGCTCAGGTTTTAGGTCGTTCATCATGTTGACTTCTCGACCTAGGTACACATAACTGCTGCATTCAGAGATGTTTGTTCCATTGAGAGTGAATGGGGCCTCTGGAACTAGTTCATTTCTCATGAACATAGTTTTCTTCAGATTCAGCTGTAGACCTACCTTTCCACATTCTCGGTCAAAGTCAGCCAGCATTTGTGCAGCTTGGCTAATGTTTGGTGTTATTAGAACGATGTCATCAGCGAAGCGAGGTGGTGTAGTTGCCGACCATCTATCTTCACTCCCATTCCTTCCCATTCTAATTGTCTCATGATGTTCTCGAGGGTGGCAATGAAGAGTTTTGGTGAGATGGTATCACCCTGTCGAACCCCTCTTTCGACATCAATGATCACTTCTTTGTAGAATGGTGAGATCCTGGTGGTGAATCCGTAATACAGCTCACGAAGGATCTTGATGTATTGGGTTTGAACACCCTGTTTGACTAGGGCTTCGATGACTGCTTCAGTCTCGGACAGAATCAAAGGCTTTCTGTAAATCAATGAACGTGAGACAGAGTGGCATCTTGTACTCCCTACAAACCTCAATGAGCTTGGTTACTGTGTGGATATGGTCGATTGTGCTGAATCTTTTCGGAAACCTGCTTGCTCGCATGGTTGTCCTTCATCTAGTGTTGTGCTAATCCTGTTCGGGATGACTCGTGTAAACAGCTTGTAGATGACAGACAACAGGCAGATGGGGCGATAGTTGCCGATGTCGTGAATGTCTCCCTTCTTGAACAGTAGAACTGTCCTGCTGGTTTTCCATTGGGAGGGCACCTTGCATTCGGACAGGTAGCGTGTGAAGAGCCGAGTTAGTGTATTGATGAGTACTGATGGCAGATTCTTCAGGCGTTCGAGTCTGACTTTGTCTGGGCCTGGTGCTGTTCCCTTCTTTACCAACGAGATGGCATGTCAGATTTCAGAAGGGAGAACGTTGGGAATGACATATCCATCCTGTGGAATTTGGTATGTGGGCAGTTGGATGTGGCTATCAAAGAGATTTGAGTAGAAGTCCTGGATAATCTTCTCCATTGCCTTTCTGGAAGATGTGATAGATCCATCAGGGCGTCGGAGGGCAGTCATCTTGGTCTTATAGTTGGCGAAGGACAGGCGGGCAGTGCGAATGCTTTTCCTGGCTTCTGCTGCATCTTCCAGTATTTCTGCTCTTCTGTCTTTGAGGTCTGCTCTTATAGCTTCTCTGCACTGTTTAGCAAGCTTGGATGTTAGCATTTGGTCTCCTGAGGCTCGCGCCTTGCCACGTTGGTGAATGAGCTCAAGAGTTTCTGAAGACAAGCGTCTTTTTGTGTCATTCTCTCTCTCGGCATTCTTCACACAATCATGGAGGTGCTGAACCAGTCGGTTGTATTCTTCATCGATGTCATCAATGATGGTATCTTCCCATGTTGCCGCAATGGTGCCAAAGAGTTCCCCGTTGGTGGTCGTTCTGGGAGTTCTCTTCTTAAACTTTGCAGCCTTTTCTCCCTGCTTGGGAAGTAGAATTTTGCACGAAGGAGACGGTGGTCCGATCCTGTCTGGAATTTGGGGACGACAGCAACATCGGTCAGACAAAACCATCGATTGAAGATGATGTGGTCAATTTCATTGTGGAACTGTCCACCAGGAGATTCCCATGTCCAACGTTTCACTTCAGCCTTCTGAAACTGTGAGTTCCCATGAATAGTCTTGGTGGACATGATGAACTCAGATAGTCTCTCACCCTGTTCGTTCCATTCTAGGCCATGGGTCCCGATGTGGAGTTCTTCAGCCGATCTTCTTGGTCCTATCTTGGCATTAAAATCACCGACTATGATCTTGTAGAAGGTGTGATCTTTTTATAGAACTCCTCTAATTCCATGTAGAATTTCTCAATTTCATCTTCTTTGTATGTGGATGTTGGTGCATAGACAATGAAGATAGAAATTGCTGGCAGTGGGCCACATCTCCTCAAGTGTAATCGTCCTATTCGGTTTGTTAGGCATTCAAATGAATCAATGTTGACAGCCATGTTCGTGTTGACAAGGACACCAACGCCACCGATGCCTCTTTCGTCACATGTTCCAAGAAACAATTCTTCTCCAGTGTCAAATACAGCATGATGGGACTGATGCCTCCTCGTCTCAGTCAGACCAATGATGTCGTACTTGATCTTTTGCACTTGCACCATCAGATCCTCAATATATGCTTCCGATGCCAGCGTACGTGCATTGAAAGTACAGACAGTCATTTTAGTCCTTCTTCATTTTGGCAGCCTAGGACAGCCGTGGAAATTTTATCAGGCACTGCTTGTTTGCCTTTCTTACTGCTGCTGTATTAAGGGCTCTTTCGGGGTCAGGAAAATAAACATTTTTGTTACTGGATTTGGCATATCGAACACGCATTGGACAGCTTGCCAGGCTCTGCCATGCGGGCGCTATATTCTCATGACTTTGTGGGGCTCTCTCAGAGGGGTGTGTAGAATGTTTACGGTAATTTGGAGGTAAATCAGCAGCCTCACGCAAACGGGGAAAGCTGGTTTCTGCTCTGGCGGGTGTACCTGTGTCTTAGGCTCAAGCATTCCCTGGGCTTGAAATACTCTCCTCTGAAGGGCGGGTCTCTGCAGGGGGGGTCCTTGTAGGCTGGGTTTCTGATAAGCTGGGCTGGGGACTGTATTAATCTGTGGGCTGGAGACTGGATTAATATGCTGGGGGAAGATCTTACCAGCTGCAGAGTGTGGATTGTGACACAGATTGCTGCCAGCAAGGTGTGGGGTTTCTCTGGGCTCCTCCGAGGCTCCATCGGGATGGTGGACTCGGGTCGGAAGTTGCTCTCGTGGTCCATGGAATGCAGGGGTTCAACGTGGAAAGCTGGTTTATGCTCTGGTGGGTGTAAATAAAGTCAATGCAGGTATAAATAGTCAAAATAAGCCATATGAAAGGCAGCTGGTCCCTAATCCACTCTGGCTACTGTTTCTATAATGGGGAGACTTGGTCAGAGATGCACACAAGAAGAATGTCATGTGAAGATGAAGGCAAAGACCCAGCAAGAGGGGTCCTTATACATCAAGGAATGCAGAAGGCTGCTCCTTTAAGGCAAGTGAAAAAGGCATGGATCAGTCTCTTCTTCACAGAGAGAGTTAATACTTTGTCCTAACTACTGCCCTCTAAAATTGTAAGGCACTCAAATTCTGTTACATAGGCCACTAATTTGGTGATATTTTGTTAATGCAGTAGTAGAAACTAAATTAATTGCATGTCTAATTGCCACTGTTCTTTTTGTTTCTTAGCTCCTTAGGTCTGCTTATTAATCATCAGACACAGGATCAGAAAGGGACCCACTGCTATGTACCAGAGTCATAGTTCCAAAGCAAAATAGTGAGCCAGGCTAGTGGTGGTTTCCGGTGGTCACGTGACATTGTTTTAGTCAAATAGAGTGAAGTAGGTGAATATTTGAAGGCTTTTTGAGATTTCCTCTGGATGAACGAGAGAGAAACAGAAGGAAAGGAGAAGATAGGGAAAAGGAGAGAGTGAGGGGAGAAAGAGGCAAAGAAATAGAAGAAAAGGGGGGCAGACAATAGCCCATCAGGTAGGGTGTTTGCCTTGCATGTAACCGACCTGTGTTCAATCCCTGGCATCTCATATGGTCCCCTGAGCACTGCCAGGAGTAATTTGTGAGCAAAAAGCCAGGAGTAACCCCTGAGCATTGCCGGGTATGAACCAAAAAGCAAAAAAAAAGAAAGAAAAAGAAAGAAGGAAGGAAGGAAGGAAGGAAGGAAGGAAGGAAGGAAGGAAGGAAGGAAGGAAGGAAGGAAGGAAGGAAGGAAGGAAGGAAGGAAGGAAGGAAGGAAGGAAGGAAGGAAGGAAGGAAGGAAGGAAGGAAGGAAGGAAGGAAGGAAGGAAGGAAGGAAGGAAGGAAGGAAGGAAGGAAGGAAGGAAGGAAGGAAGGAAGGAAGGAAGGAAGGAAGGAAGGAAGGAAGGAAGGAAGGAAGGAAGGAAGGAAGGAAGGGAAGGAAGGAAGGAAGGAAGGAAGGAAGGAAGGAAGGAAGGAAGGAAGGAAGGAAGGAAGGAAGGAAGGAAGGAAGAAAGAAAGAAAGAAAGAAAGAAAGAAAGAAAGAAAGAAAGAAAGAAAGAAAGAAAGAAAGAAAGAAAGAAAGAAAGAAAGAAAGAAAGAAAGAAAGAAAGAAAGAAAGAAAGAAAAGACTATAGGGAAAGGCTAAAAGAAACTTAAAGCAAAATAAAATCAACAAAATAAAAAGGCACCTTACCAAAATGGGAGAAAACTTTTCCAACTCTTCCATCATATAAGGGGCTAGAATTAGCATAGAGAGGATGCAAAGTTGAAAAACACACACAGAGCAAAAAGAATATTTTTCTAATGAACATAAGCGAAAAGCACTAATAGATGTTTTCCAAAGAAAATATACAGGTGGCCAACGGATACCCAAAAGATGCTCTCTGTCGGCCATTATCCATCTTGAAGGTCATCTGCATTTCAACCTGAGATTGACTTTTGGCTTTTTCCCTCTGCTCTCCCTTGAACTCCTCTATGGTGTGTGTGTGTGTGTGTTTTTTCACACATGAGTGTGCACCCTCTTTTTCTGTGACCTTAATTCTCCTCTTAATTCTCTAGATGAAACTATTTTACTCCACCCCACCCCCAAATATGCTTAACACCAGTAGTCATCAGGGAAATGCAAATACCAACTACATAAGAACTACAATCACATCTGCTAGACACTATTACCAAAAAAGACAAGAGGGAGTACTGCTGTGGAGGATGTGGAGTAAAAGATCCCTTTGGCACTGTTGGTGTGAATGTGAATAAGAACAGTCCCTGGAAAAGCAGCTTATAGTCCCTCAAAAAGTTACAAATAGAAATAACTTGTGATTCAGCAATTCTGCTCCTAGGTGTTTATCTCAAGAAAACAGAAACACTGACTAAAAAAGATAACTGCACCCCTCACACTCATTGCTGCTTATTTGCAATAGTTAGGATGTGGAAACAACCTAAATATCAGTGGCGGATGGGTAAAGTTGTTTATATGTTTATATATATATATATATATGTATGTATGTATGTATGTATGTATGTATGTATGTATATACAGAGATGTATCAAGATAGATGTAAAATACATCCCACTACATATTCATATATAATAGAATATTCTTCAGTTGTTAAAGAAGAGCATGCGCCCAGGTATGCTGATCCAGAGACTCACAGACATGGGGCAAAGCTGCTACTTGCCTCCCTGTGCCCAGCCACTCATGAGACGCCCGGGAAGGATGGTGGGTTCTAGCCCTGGCCCGCCACCCCAGCAGAGCCTCACAACAAGCCACAAGACCCCCCCCACTCCATGAGGGCTGCCATTTTCCACATCTGGACTTCCCTCTCGTCAGAACTCCACCCAGCAGATGCGCCTATCACAGCCCACCTCACGCCGCCACTTGCAGCCACATGGTTCATCAATAAATGCTGTATTTAGTATTTAGAGGTGACTAAAAGAGTATGCCGCCCACAAGGCAAGCCTGGCAAGCTGCCCGTGTTGTATTTGATATGCCAAATACCAGTAACAATTATGTTAGGTCATTCCCATGACCTAATATAATGGTTTGAGGCTCTTTATGTTCCTGGAGCAAGCAGATGCCCTTGGGCTCTACTAGCATAAGACAGGACGTATGGAGATGTTACTGGAGCCGGCTCGAGCAAATTGATGATGAACGGGAAGATAGTGATAGTGATAGTGTTAAAGAATAAAGAAGGCCTTATTATCGATAGCTGTATGGATGGACCTTGAGAGTATTATGTCAAGTGAATAAATAAGACTAAGAATACATCAATGACTGCCAGAGGCAGAGGGAAGGGATGGATGCAGGAATCCAAAGATACAAACTTCCAGTTATAAAATAAATGCCATAGATATATAACATATAGCAAAGAGACTACAGTTATATAGTAATACTGTATGAATATTGGAAAGAAATAAGGTATTTCAAATGCATATTTGAATGAAAGATACAAGGGGAAGAAAGAAAGAAGTGAAGAAGTTGAGACAGAAAGGGAGGGGGAGGTGGGGGACAGAGAGAAAAGAGAACCTTCTGGAAGCCCTGTTTGAACTAGAAACTCAGAGCTATGATGGGCATCTTGTGATCTCAATAAAAAGAATGAAATAATTTTTTAATATTTTACTATACCACCATGAGATATACAATTACAAAGATGTTCATAAGATGTTCATATTTGGGTTTCGGTCATACAGTGCTCCAGCACCCATCCCTCCACCAGTGCCCATTTCCCACCACTATGGTACCCAATTCCCTCCCCCTTCCCCTAGCCTGCCTTTATGGCAAAAGAACCAAATAATTGCCAAGAAGACGGACCTGCTGAGCAAATTCAAGAACAGCAGATAAACAGCAACTTAGTAAGAGTTATTTGCTTTTCTTTAAGCCATACTTAGGTTGACTGGTAGGCAGCCTTTCATACACTTATATGTGTTGGACACATTGACATTATGTTTTCTTAGGCTTTGAAAGGACAACCTTCTCTCACTGAGCCACCGAGTACCCCAAGAAAAAAAAGAATCAGAGCAGGTGAAATGAGAGAAATTCCAATTTCTACCACAGCAGCAGTCAGTTTAGACTTTATTATAGATAGCTCCATAGCTCCATTGTTATCTGCCCTGGTTTACTACTGCACACAGTTAAGCTGTTAAAGAAAGCATAACTTGCCCTGAATGTGTCCACCACTTAATGATTCTGAGTTCCTGCTGTGGCAGGGAAAAGGGAAGGTGGGTGCTTTGTGTCCCCTGCTTTTGGGTATGAGGGATGGCATTGTCCTAGAATTCACTTATATTTTTGTGCAAAGCTACTTTCTCTGTCACTTTATAAGCCTCCTTCAGGGGAATGCATGCATAGGGTAAAAACTGCCCATTTGTCACCTACCAAGGGTTAGTTATTTAGGTATTTTATGTATGTGTCCACATGATGTCCAACTCTTGAGTGAAACCAGCCCTGGGTTCTGTCCTTGGGAAATCTAACTTGGTTCAGGGAAGACAGTGTCTTCCAGTTCAACCCATGCATGTTATATAGCTAATGTATACAAATAAGTCCAACTAATAAGTCCTAAGCCCCCTGGCCATGCAGTACTGCATAATTTGAGGGCATGAGAGAAGTCTGTGATGTAGTCTTGGGGCTCTCAGTAGACTCTAGAGGAACAGCAAGATGGATCTGTTAGGGATAGGAGAAGAAGAAAACTGTCTCTCATAGAGGCAGGCTATGGGAAGCGGAGGGAATTTGGGGATATTGGACAGGTGGTGGAGGGTTGGGTGCTGGAACAGTGTGTGGCTGAGACGCAATTATGAAAAGCTTTGTAATTGTATATCTCACGGTGTTATAATAAAATTTTTAAAAATTAAAAAAAAAAAGAATGGGACTGTTGCAGCATGGACTCCCAACAAGTGAGCCCTGGAGGGACTGGCCAGAAATAGCGAAAGAAAAAGAGGGCCAACAGGGTGTCCCCAGAGGGATGACAGAGAGAAAATGGATTGAGCCTTAGCTGGTGGGGAGAATCTTCTCCTCTAGTGTTCTGAAATCTTACACCCCTCTATGTCCAGTTTATTTCCCTGCTGTGTGAGATAAAAAGAACACTTACACCTAAATCCATTCAGATGGTTATTAAAAATATGGATGCTTGGATCAAAAAAGAACAGTACAGGGCAGGAGTGATAACACAACAGGTAGAGCGTTTGCCTTGCACACGGCCAACCCAGGTTTGATCCCTGGAAATCCACATGGTTCCCGAGCACCGCCAGGAGTAATTCCTGAGCAAAAGTCAGGAGTAACCCCTGAGTGTTTCTGGGTGTGACACAAAAAGCAGGTGTGGGGGGTGGGGGAGAACTTGATCATTTGATCACTTGAATCCCATTATTCATCGATTTGCTCAAGCGGGCGCCAGTAACATTTCCATTGAACCCTGTCATGTGCCAATGTAGCCCAATGGCATCTGGTTGATTCAGGAATATGAAGAGCCTCAAACCGTTCCTTCAGGGTCTTTACAAGGAAGTCTGACCATCTTGTAGGTGGGCGGCCACGTGATCTTTTGACATCCCGTGGGATCCAGTCGGTAATGGCTCTAGTCCAGCGGTTGTCTCCAAATCGCATTACATGTCCAGCCCATCTGATTTTCGATGCCTTGGCAAACGAGACAGCGTCCCTGATTCTGGAATAGCAATGGAGGTCAGAACTCCGGATTCCTTCTCTCACTTGAGTGAGGTGTGATATTCCAAGCATAGTTCTTTCGATTCCTCTCTGGGAGACCCGAATAGCATTCTCATCCTGCTTTCAGTAGGGCCCAGGTCTCTGAGGGTATGTTATGGGGAGAACAGTGGAGTCAAAGAGATGTGCCCGGAGCCGGGAGGTTCTTTGTCCTTTTTAGCTATTTCTTTGATGCCTTTGAAGGCATTCCATGCCGCTCTCTTCCTCCTGCACAGCTCAGGTTTTAGGTCGTTCATCATGCTGATTTCCGACCTAGGTACACATAACTGCTGCATTCAGAGATGTTTGTTCCATTGAGAGTGAATGGGACCTCTGGAACTAGTTCATTTTTCATAAACATTGTTTTCTTTAGATTCAGCTGTAGACCTATCTTTCCACATTCTCGGTCGAAGTCAGCCAGCATTTGTGCTGCTTGGCTAATGTTTGGGGTTATTAGAATGATGTCATCAGCGAAGCGGAGGTGGTGTAGTTGCCGACCATCTATCTTCACTCCCATTCCTTCCCATTGTAATTGTTTCATGATGTTCTCGAGGGTGGTGCTGAAGAGTTTTGGTGAAATGGTACCACCCTGTCGAACCCCTCTTTTCACATTAATGATCACTTCTTTGTAGAATGGTGAGATCCTGGTGGTGAATCCATAATACAGCTCACGAAGGATCTTGATGTATTGGGTTTGAACACCCTGTTTGGCTAGGGCTTCGATGACTGCTTCAGTCTCCACAGAATCAAAGACTTTCTGTAAATCAATGAACTTGAGACAGAGCGGCATCTCATCTACAAACCTCGATGAGCTTGATTACTGTGTGGATATGGTCAATTGTGCTGAATCCTTTCCAGAAGCCTGCTTGCTCACATGGTTGTCCTTCATCTAGTGTTCTGCTAATCCTGTTCAGGATGACTCGTGTAAACAGCTTGTAGATGACGGACAACAGGCAGATGGGGCGATAGTTGCCGATGTCGTGAATGTCTCCCTTCTTGAACAGTAGAACTGTCCTGCTGGTTTTCCATTGGGAGGGCACCTTGCATTCGGACATGTAGCGTGTGAAGAGCCGAGCTAGTGTATTGATGAGTACCGATGGCAGATTCTTCAGGTGTTCGGGTCTGACTTTGTCTGGGCCTGGTGCTGTTCCCTTCTTTACCGATGAGATGGCGTGTCGGATTTCAGAAGGGAGAACGTTGGGAATGACATATCCATCCTGTGGAATTTGGTATGTGAGCAGTTGGATGTGGCTATCAAAGAGATTTGAGTAGAAGTCCTGGATAATCTTCTCCATTGCCTTTCTGGAAGATGTGATAGATCCATCAGGGCGTCAGAGGGCAGTCATCTTGGTCTTACAGTTGGCGAAGGACAGGCGGGCAGTGCGAATGCTTTTCCTGGCTTCTGCTGCATCTTCCAGTATTTCTGCTCTTCTGTCTTTGAGGTCTTCTTTTATCACTTCTCTGCACCGTTTAGCAAGCTTGGACGTTAGCATTTGGTCTCCTGAGGCTCTCGCCTTGCCACGTTGGCGAATGAGCTCGAGAGTTTCTGAAGACAGGGAGAACAGTACAGGATAAATGTGCTTGCTTTGTAAGCACTGACCTTGGTTCAATCCCAGGCACCACAATGGTCCGCTGAGCCTGCTAGGAGTGAACTCTGAGTGTAGCACCAGGAATAACTCTGAGTACTACTGTGTGTGTCCCAAAATAATAATAATAGCAACAACAGCAACAATAATAATAATAAAAATTAAATTATGGATCCTTGGATCTTTTCTGGCCACTAAATTATGACTTCTGGAACTGGAGCCTGGAAGCACTCAGTGAATGAGTCCGGGAGAGCTGCATGCCTGATCACTGAAGCACTACCCCGGAAAACAGCCCGAGCAACACCAAACATTTATCCGTTCAACCAACAACTATAGGAAGCCTGCATCTACCAGGTCCTGTGCCAGGACATGGATAAAACAAGCTTGCTCACTACCCTGGGAAATAAAAGGACAAACTCCAGTACTTTGAAGGTCACCAAAGTATGCAAGAAAAGCTAAGCAACAAGCTGCGTTCACTGACAGAAGGTAAGAATGGAATTTTATGGAGTCAGATCCACACACTGCAAAGATCTGAGTAAGAAACCTGGAAGGCTCGTCTGAGCTTCATAAAAAGATGCAGGGCCAAAAGTTTTGTCTCTTTTTCTCTCTCCTGTAAAAATGTGAAAACAAAGAGATATCAAGAAGGCAATTGGGAATGTTTTTAAATGTCTGTTTTCAAAATTCATCTGCAGAAATGAACAAAAAAAATGTAGTGACCCACTCTGTCCCTGAATTCTAAATCCTGATCCATCCTCCTTCTGATTTTGTCCTCAAACGCACCACTGTGAGGGAAGAATGGGCCAGTCTCTCTGTGGAGGTGCTGGAGTCGCTCTGGATGATGCTCCAACAAATAAGAAGCATTCAGGCAGTACAAAGGGGTCCCAGAGGCCAGCCTCTGCCGCTGGGAACAAGCCTGACTAATCTAGTAAAAAAGAAATCTCTAACCCAAAACATATGCATTTAGATACAACTCTATAAAGCCAATGCTAATTAATCCTCCTGCTCATATAAAATGGCAAAAGGAATTAACAGTATTGCCAAGTCTCAAAAAGTCTTTTAATTGCACTGTAATTTTTTCCAAACAGCAGGCATCTGAACCATATGCAGCTCACCCCCTCCGCCGACGCAGATTTGCCCTTCACGCAAGGCATTTGGCTCTCGGCCTCAAACTGCTCAAAAACCAACAAGGTGAATCTGTTGCCCTTGTCAACCATCAAGCATAAAACATTGAGGGTGCCCCCCCCCACTCCACAAACCCTTCAGAATTCTCCCCCCTCCACCTCGGCATTTGCTTTCCTGGGAAGTTATTTTTGTTTGCTGTCCATTCTGAGAAAGGCATTGATTTGGATTAACACTGTAAGCTATGGGCTGCTGGCCCTGCATCTGGGGAAGGGCATTAAACACGTTCCCTTGGAGTCTAAGGTTGCAAATGAAACACACGGTGAAACCCGGTTCTATTCACATACAAATATTCTTGCCATATTCTGGGAATTCTGTGCATGTTGGAGGGATGACAGCAGGGAGGTGCTCACATGAATGCTGAGGGTGAGGACAGGCCCTGAAAACCCCCTACCCTGGCAATCGCCCTACCTCGGCAAAGGCCTTTAGGATCACTTGGCTGTGATTCACAGGTGTTCTCTTTCCAACTCATCCAAGTTCTATCTATCTAAGCCCTATACAGTTTCCCCCTGCCACTCTCTGGGTGCCCCGAATGGTTTAGCTTTCAGTCACAGGGTTGTATGCTAGAGGAGCAGGGAGCAGACATTCCTAGGAGGGCTCCCTGAAGCAGCTCTGACTATGTATCAGAGAGGAGAAGTTCACTTCTCACATATAAGGCTGCACTGGTCCAGGCTCTCCCAGAGGCCTCACTGCACTGCATCAAAGAGCCTGTTCTCAGGAAGGTTAGCGTGCAGGGAGAGGGGTCAAGAAGACAGAGAGAAAAGGGTACTGGGCAAATATATTTTATCACAAGGTTGGAGAGGTGTGGGACAGGGGATTGATGGCATAGATATTACCCTAGCATTCCAAGTTGTTCATTATATTTAGAAGTTTGGTCAATGACATGGTTCATGAATTCTTTCTAAGCCATGGAACTAGTTCTGAACCTCTCAATGTTTATGGATTCCAAGTTCCACTCAATGATCCTATTTAGCAACACATGACTGAAGTTCACAGGCGATGAATGTCCAGGTGCCCCCGCCACCAGAACACTGCAGTAGACCAGAGTTTTAGGATCACTTCGAATGTCTAGCCCTCGGGGGCTACAGCTCAGCTAGACTCATTGGTGTTTACTCAGATTACCTTGATTAAATTCTTAAATTGCTCTCTTGGGGGAATGGTGAGAGGCTTTCTAGGCTTGCTCAGAAGACCTGGGTCACTCCATACTCAGCCAATCCAGCTGGAGAGTTTAATGCAAAAGCCTAGGATGCAGTGCCAGGGACAAGCAGGGCCATCTGGTAATGCTCAGGGCTCTCCAGGGCTACACTTGTTAGTGCTCAGGAAGTTGCGTGGTGCTTGGGATCGAATACAGGTCAGACATGTGGTTGGCTAACGACTGTACTAGCTACTGGCCTCTGAATCAGTCCTTTCTTCTAAGTATTCTTCCTTGATGCTCTTATATATCATAGCTCCCTCTTTATCACTAGTCTACGCTGTCAATGTTTGGTTGCCTTTATAACACTTGCCCCCATTTCTAAATAATTTGACACTTGGAGTCTCTTCCCGTGCTTCCTTCTATACCTGACAGCAAGTTTCACATCAGCCTGTTTACAGCTCTACTTTCAGCTGAGAACAGCTCCAGGTGTGTGATAGCAAGTCAGTAGCTGATGATGGAATGACTGAGAGGAAAAGACAAAGGATATATATATATATATATATATATATATATATGACAAGCATCTCGTTTCCCTTTATTCAGCCATGATCCAGGCAGAAATAGCAAATTATGAGGACAAATAGTCATAAACAGGCACAGAGGGTTAAATATATCTCCAGATATACTCATTATCTTGTATCTAGAACCTGATAGAAGCCTTTTCCTCCCCCATTTTCTAACGGTCCTGAGGGGTTTTGCTTTAGGGGTCACTCAGAGTGTGCAGGGACACTACCAGATCTGTGCCAGGGAATTAGGTGGTGCACGGGGACTGGACCTGGGCCTGTGCTCTCTCCAGCCTCTTCTCTATTGTCTAATTAGTGCATTTCCGTTATCTCTAATATAGTATCATTATCACATCCTATGCATTCTGTGAACCAGTCCCAGCTGGTTTCTGTTTTTAAACCAGAAGCAGTGCTAGTGCTGCCATCTATCAGAGAAGAACAGCAGTTTGTATCCAACATAACTGAAAATAGGCCCACACAGACAGTACTTCTGGGACGCCGTACTAGTGTCACACGTTGTGTTCTTGGTGCACCAGCTCTGACTTAGACACACACATTACCATTTCCTTATAGTGCTTAAAGGCAGGCTATAGTTCAACTTAAATCCATGAACTAAGTTCTCTCAGACATGAATAATTGTCTTTGACTGGGTCAATGCTCATCCACCATAAATGCTCCAAGGTGCTTTTTTTCTCCTTCAAAGATAGCTCTCTCTCTCTCTCTCTCTCTCCCTCTCTCTCTCTCTCTCTCTCTCTCTCTCTCTCTCTCTCTCTCTCTCTCTCTCTCTCTCTCTCTCTCTCTCTCTCTCTCTCTCTCTCTTCTCATGTAATGGTCATTTCTGCTTGGTTGCTCACAGTGCATATAAGTCCAGTAAATATAAATACTTTAAGGTATTGCTTGTGGGACGCCCTCGACTGCCGGCGGTGAAGAACAACCACAACAAGATTCTTCTCAGAACACGCTTTACTGGAGCTCTTTTAGTTTGATATTTATGATGGTTTAAAGGACCCTGACCCATTGTGCAAGCTGCTTTTATACAGTGATATTCGGCATGTCCATTTCCCATTGGCTGGCGCAAATTGGCGTGTCCGCTTCCCATTGGCCGGCACAGGTCGTAGGAGCTCGGATGAGCTTGTACAATCTGACGAAACATGCCCTGATTGGAGAAAGCCCAATCACACCACGCCAGGGACTCTGCGCATGCGTGGGGCACAGGACCCTGCACATGCGCAGGACACAGGACCCTGCGCATGCGTGGGACACAGGACCCTGAGCATGCGCTGGAAGGCAACGTGGCAGTGGGTGGAGTCAGTGGCACCCAACAATTGCTTATATGTGAAATATATAAAAAGAGAGCACAAAGGGCTGAGTGCATGCTGTGTATGTAGGAAGCCTGGGTTTGATCCCCAGCACTTACTGATCCCCCAAGTACTCCCAGAACTTATCACCAAGCACAGAGCCTTTAGCACCACCAGGAGTGCTCTCCCCAAAACAAACCAACCTCTCCAAAGCAACGAAGAACATGGAGCATAAAGGTGTCCCCCAAGGGCTAGGGGAACAGTAAAATAGGAAGAGTGTTGCTTAAGGGTACAAATTTGCATCTAGGAGAGGAATAGGTTTCGAAGAGCAAACACACTGCATAGTGATTACAGCCAATTATGATGTATTAAATAAATACAAAAAGTTGCTAAGATACTAGATCTTAATTATTCTCACCCGAAAAAGAGAAGTGATAATTATGTGGTATATTAGAGGTGTGAGCTAACACCATAGTGGTAACCATATTGCAATAAATGTATCAAATCAGCACTCCACCTTAAGCTTACACAGAGTTCTGTGTAAATTTTATCTCAATTCAAAAATAAATAAATAGCAACTCCCTTCAGAAAAAAAATTTCCTCACAAAGCAAAACTGACTAGATCAGCCAATTGTAAAGGTAAAGAAAGGGTCCTAACAAGGAAGGGAGAACACCTCCCATCCATATTCCACCCCACAGTGAGATAGGACTCCATTCTGAATTCCAATGGCTTTGACTTCTAGGCTTCTATCACTGTTCATCTTTGTTTACTATAAATAACCCCCATTCCTCCAGTTCCTCAGGTCTTGGTCTTTTTTCTAGGCGTCATTTTTTCTCTTTTAGTCTGATTGATTATTTTTAATGTTTTGCTGAACATTGAATATGAAAAGCTGTAGTGTCCATATTTTATATCCTACCACAGAAGATAAACCCAGCTCTCTATCAGACCCTAAAGTGACACATCACCTTAATCCACTTAAAATCTAATCATGTTCCCAATTCAGGGTATTCTGGCAAACCTGCATTCACTGGGCTTGACCTCAAAGGGTCAAGTTGAGAATCTGAGTTAAGAATCTGAGGTGCCATTTTCTTATACTCAGTGACAATAACAGGCATTTTTTTTCTAAAGGTAGGGAAAAAACATGAATAAACCTTATACCAGTATGTTTAGCACTAAGTTCATTCTTTAATATCTTGACAACAGAATAACTGAACAAAAATCTCTTATCGTTGTAGGTGCTCTTTATCATGAAAGAAATTAACCATTCACAAAGAGAATCTAGAACATACTGCCTTTATCTTGCAATTCTAGAGCATATAAACTTCATGTAAGGGATTCTAAGTTTTGGTAAATTTGAGAGGTAGTGGGAAAAGAGAAAAACACTTATGTCAGTGTTTCTCATCAAAAAAATGAGAAAAAGAATCTGAGGTGATTTTCCTTCTTGATGAATTCTGAATTCAAACCTGGAACAACAGTGCTGAGAAAGATGCCATTCTGTTTAAGCATTTCTGTTTGTCCTATAGATAGTGATTAGCAAATGCCTCGTTTTTCCTAACGAGGCCTCTGGTCCTTCTCTTCATGTTCTTGTGGACTTAATTCCTGAGTATCAGGCAAATCTGAACTCTAATTTTTCTTTCTCCATTGTCATGGGATAGCTAAAAGCTCATGTTTTCTCTGACCCTTAGAAGTCAAACTCTTGCTCAAATTCTCCACATCTGATCCATGCCTAAACTCATAAATGACTCAAGGAGACCGTAGCTTGTTTTAAAATGGGCTTATTCAGCACTGAAATTTGTGTTACTTAAGCCATATCCAAATGTGAGCCACTGGTGATATACACTAACAAAAACATTGATCAATTTGCACTAATTTTGATGTATAGTAAAAGATTTTGGCTTTGTTTCACTATTTTGCATAAAGTTGTCAAATATATGAGTTGTTTTTTAAAAAAATAAAATAAAACGGGCTTATTTCAATAAATCTATCTTCTTTCTGAAGTCTGGCCCCTCACACCATAGCAGACTTGGCTTCTCTTCAAGTCTTTCAAATAAACCTTTCTTTTGTGCTTCATCCACATATTCACAATGTTCCCTGAAGGTGTAATGATCTTATACATGGTAGACTTAAAGGTGCCCCAAATCCATTATGCAAGGTTAAGATAAGACATTTATTGTTGCAGGACACCTAAAAGCCTAGGCCTCTGCATCTGCCCTGGATTGCCTCCTGTAGGTCACTTCATAGATAGGGGGGATAGTCTGAATGTGGCAGTCTTATCTGACCATGTATTCTGTACTGGCTGGTATAAATATTCTCTCACACTACCACAATCATCGTGGGACTAGCTAGATCTTACCAGCATATTTGCCTGGCCACGTTGGATCTCTAAGTAATTAGACCAGAGAGAAATGCTGTTTGCCTCCAAGCAAGCAAGCATGGCTCCCTGATAACTCAAAGGCAACTAAAACACAAAACTACCGTGAAGTAGACGAGACTCTTGTGAAGGCTTGGAGAAATATTTAACTGGCATTAGTATTAGTCTTTGGTACAGAGATATGCCATCTCAGAAACCCCCTTCTCTACCCTATAAAGGCAATTCCAGGCAGATCTTGGCTTAAGATATTAGGTGAGGTGCTGGGAGAAATTACCTGAGGGCGTTTGATCCTTCCTGCTAGGGGAAGTTACATTTAGCTTATAGCTTCTCCCAGCTCTGCTAGGAGGCTTTTAATTAGCTCTGGGTCCTTGTAAACAACCAGATGGTCTCCTGAAGTTGCTGCATTCTATAGAGCTATTTTCTTGTTTTCATCTCTAGATAGCCCAGCCCAGAATGGGCTGGGCTGGGGAGTTTGGGCGGATTTCTAGCTATAAAATAAGCTGCAAGAAGAAAGAAGCTCTCTCTTTTTCCCCCTTTTGCCATTTTTGGCTTCCCTTGGTGTTTTGCTTCTCCATCCTCTCCATTCTCTGTTGGGCCTCAACACATGGTGGCAGCCATCTTGGCCTACACCTGGCTGGGGCCTAGCTGGGAACCCAGAGTCCGGAGGTTTTCCCTGCTCTTGGATTGTATATTGGAACCTGTGATAGTTAAGCCCTTTTAAAACTGCATTGGATTCCTGAGTCTTCATCCATTCCCCGCCGCTCGGAGGTAGAAGGGAACTTCGCTTCCCAACACTGTCAGGGACCCCAGCGGCATTCCCCGACAATTTATCAAGGATTAACCAATTATTTTTTCTTTTTCTCCTTCTCTTCATCATGAAGAGGGTTTGGGCTTCTACACAAGTGCAAGTGTGGTTGTGGTGCTCACATACTTGGTCGTGGTGTTTGTGCATATGATTGGCCAGGATTGTACTCTGGGCCTCCATACTTGTAATTTGTTTTTTCGGGCGTGAGGATTGGTTCACCCTTAGTTGCGGCACTCACATACATTTTTTGTTTGTTAGTTTTGTTTGGGGTGCATACCCTGCAGTACTCAAGGATTTTCCTGGCTCTGTGCTCAGAGATCAATTCTAGCAGGACTCAGGGGACCATATGTGATGCCAGTGGTTTAAACTGGGGTCAACCACATGTGCTGCAAGGACCATACCTCACAAGTCTGCTCACAGACGCTTTCGTGGTGCAGTCAGAAAACACTTGGGGAATCAGGTATCTAACAAGGAGAGGTGCCTGGATCACACATAATGCTGCTTCAGGGATTAAATTTAGACTTTACACTTGCAAGACAGGCCCTACAGCCAGGAAAGAACTCCAGCCCCTACAATCATAAATTTGTAAGACCAAAAATAGTTGTCTATACAAGTATTCTATTTCCCCTTCAATAGAAACATTTTTTAAGGAGCCTAGGTTGATTAGGTACAAAACAACTGTATTTTTTCAGGCAAAAGACAAGAAATTCCTCACTGGCACAAAAGAGTATATTGCAATAGAAATCATCTTTTAAAATTTGTCTTTTTTCATATTTTCTTTTTCAGAAGGGAAAAGTATACACTTAGTGCATTTGGGGGAAGGGGTGCGGTTGGAGGGTCGCCATGCAAGAAACAAGTTCTAATATCAGAAAATTGCATCAGAACACTGCCAGCTATTGAAACTAAATGTCCGCTCCACCACTTTTACTGAGAATCACATCATATTTTCTTGGGAGAATTTATGGGGGGCTGATTCTCACGCTCTTGTTTTGAGTTAACAATCTCATTTCTATTTTTCTCAAAAGACAGTATTCAGTCTCCAGTATTGGAAATAGGGGCTCTGCTTTCATTCCCGCATCCTGCTCACTGCAACTTGGGCAGATTTTGAGGGATGAAATTGCTCAAGTACTTTTCAAAGAAATGTCAGTGCCACAGGGCTGTCCCAGACCATGGCTGTCTACTCTCACCCTAACACCCCAACCTGAAAGAGCGCAGTGGGGAGAGGACACTGGGCTGACTCAGTGCAAAAGAAAGGCAGCCCAGAGTGGGGGTATGAAGTGGTAGGACAGGTGTTTAAGGGCCCTTTTCTCTGTGTTTTTCCCTGAAGCTCATCTATGAGGGACCCAGCACAGCCAAGCTATCAGAAATGACTCTGTGGCAAGTGTTCATTTTTTCTCATTTACTAATAATCTCATTTACTGGTCTGTAAAGATTTGATGGGCCATAGGTCACCAAAAAGAGGGGGTGGAAACAATCTCCCAGATGGGAATCCTGGCAGGACATCTGTTAAATTGTGTATGAGCTACTACATGATTTACGGGCTGGTACTCTAATAGTCCTCCCTTCCCACCTCATTTTAGAAGAAACATTTAGGGTCTGCTTACTCCATTGCCTAGAATGTTAAAACTCTAAATGACCAAAGCAGAAAATATCCATTACCCAAATTGCTTTCTTCTCATCACAAGCCTGGCATTTGGAAACACTGTCTTATTGCTAAGGGGCACCAATGTGGTCAATTAGCTCAAAAAGCTTGATGGACTGACCCAGAGCTGCCCAGATGCTAGGGAGAAAGTCTAGACTAGATGATGCAGTCTCCCCAGGAAGGATTGCTTCCTCCCAGAAGTCTGTCCACTGACTAACTCACCAACTGATCCAGCAACTGCCATAGCAGTCAAAACACAATCATCCCTCAACAGTGTTTGTAAGACACCCGTTGTGTCCTACAGAAATGAGAGGGCTAGGGACACATCCATGACCTCCTCAAGCTACATCAGAGGCAAAACAAACAACAAAAATAATCAATGTTTCTCTGATGACATTAAGTGTGATGAATGTGAGAGAAGATGCGACATGGAATGTTGGAATAGGAAAGGATGTTACTGTTAGGATCTAGGATTGGGAGTTTAAGGAGGGTATTTAAGGCTGAAATATGAACAGAAAGAGACTGTCATGACAATATCTGGGGGCAAAGCATTCCTAGCAGAACACCCAAATGCCAAGAGACACCCAAGAGTATAGTAGCACAGAAAGAGTGAAGGGTGGAGATCAGCAAACAGATGGAAGGCAATACGTTCACATAGGCCATTTGAAAAGACTGCTCACTTGAAAGAAGGCAAAAGGATATACATGATAATCTTTAAATGTATGTATTGCAAGCCACAATGTGTAAAAGAAAAGGGAGAGAGAGAGAGAAAGAGAGAAAGAGAGAGAGAGAGGCAAAGTGCCTGCCATAAAGACAGGCTGGGGGAGGAGGGGTGAATCAGAGGATATTGGTGGTGGGAAATGAGCACTGGTAGAGAGATGGATGCTGGAACACTGTATGACTGAAACACAAATATGATCACTTTTGTAACTGTATATATTTTTTAAAAAAGAAAAAACTGCCCACTACTCAGGAGCTTGCTCTACTATGTAGTCTCTGAATGGCATATATGTGAGTGAATGGTATGCATGAATGAATGGCATACACAAGTAGTTATGATCAGAATGGATTCATCAGCACTCATTAATTACAAGATAATACTACTGTATTAGAATGTCATCACCAGTTACTAGCTCCTGGCAAGGACAGAAATGCATGTTTTTTAAAAACCAAAGCAATTGATCCTTCTGGCAATATTCAAGGACACTGACAGAATTGAACTGGGCCCTTGATTAATGCATATTTAATTGTTTTTCTGATGGATATCAGTTTGGAGCTGTGATAGAGCCTCAGCAGAACCCAACATACTGACTGATGTTCACAACAGAACTATGAAGGGCTAAAACCCATCAAGTACCAGCAGGTTCACCCCAGAGACACTGACTAGTTAGGAGTAAGTCAGCGGCTCAAGTCACAATGACTTTTATCACTATAGCAATGAATAAAACTCACCCATATTGATTGGCTCCAATCGATAGTTCAGGTCCCACACTGCATCACTGGTGCTAATTTGCATTGGGTTTTTTTATCTCACTTGTTGGTACGCAGAGGATTACCAAGGCGGGAATCTGACCAAAATCAAACAAACAAAAAATGTGGATTAATTGAGAAGAGTGAATCAAACAAAGTGTTAGCTGTTCACTTCCTGCCCCAGCACATTGTTATCCACCCCTGAAAATTGGGCATAATTAGTCCTGACTAGGAAGTATGTTAAAAGCAGGAAGCCTTAACTCCAGTAAAAGATGAAGAAGAGTCTTCATCTTTTATTTGTTTGGGGTCATGGTTGGTGGTGCTCAGGGCTTACTCAGGCAATTTGTACTCATATCATTCCTGTGTTTGGGGGACCATATGCAGTACTGGGGGCCATACCAGGTTGGCGGTGTGCATGGCAAGCTCCTTATCTGCTGTACTATCTCTCTGGCCCCTATTTTGGATAATCACAATCTGTAAGTAAGCAATTTTCTATTTTGGTCTTCAGATATAAGAGTTGATGAGTCTCAAAGGGATTTATATGATATCCCTAAATGTCTGTATGGCAAGCCACAATGTGTAAGGGAAGGGAGAGAGAGAGAGAGAGAGAGAGAGAGAGAGAGAGAGAGAGAAGAAAAGGAAAATAATTTGAATACAGGCAAAAATATACATGATAACATCTAAATGTATGTACTGTATTGCACAGTGTGTAAGAGAAGGAAGAGAGACAGAGAGAAAGAGAGAAAAGAGATAAAGAACCTGCCATAGAGGCAGGCTAGGGGAGGAGGGGAATTGGGGACGCAGTGGTGGAAAAAAGGACACTGGTGGAGGGATGGTGCTGGAACTCTGTAAGACCAAAACCCAACATGAACATCTTTGTAATTTTATATCTCACGGTAGTATAATAAAATTTAAAAAAAAGAAAAGAAAAAGAAAAGTGCTTGGAGAGGAGGGGAGGGAATTTGGGGACACTGTGGTGGGAATAGGACACTGGTGGAGGGATGGGTGCTGGAGCAATGTCTGACTGAAACCTAATCATGAACATCTTTGTAATTGTATATCTCATGGTAGTATAATAAAAATATATTTTTTAAAAAAAGAGTGGATGGATCTCTAGAATCGACAAACTCTCTTCCTCTGTCCTTGCAAGGACCCTTCCTTGCAAGGAGAGTGTTTGTTATAGAAACTCAACATACACACTCATACACACACTCAATCGTACTTGGATATGTTTCCCGCATACACTAAACACATTAGATCTATCCTATGAAAGGTACCAGCATGCTGAATAAAACAACACTCATTGGGGAGCAAAGAACAGTGTATAATTTGGTTTATTACTGGGTATTCATGGTAGAGGTTTACTGGTTTTCACCTCACAAGGGAGCTCATTACAATCAAAGTTTTGCCTGGAGTTCAGCACAGAGAGGGCACTCAGCCCTATTTCCATGGCTTTGAGAGGATAGAGAATAGTGGGGTGGAGAAAAGACAGCTGAAATATTATAGGAACAAGGCAGCTAAAACCAAAAATAAATTGGGGAGACAGAATAAATAGCCTAGGCAGCTGTGTTTAAAAGACCTGAGTGATCATATAAATTATAGATATTGGCACACCCATATGTTATGGAGATAGTTATGTGTATCTTCAGTATGGAACAGGTCTTTCCCAAGGTAACCTATCCTACCTTCGCCCCTTATCCAGAAGTTTCCCTTTTTGCAACCCCTCCTAACTTTTCTCCTTTCAAAGAGGCCCTCTAAAGCATGAGTTTGGAGACACTGATCCTATTGCCCACATTATGATGGCCTAACTCATGGACCCTGATTTGGACTTTAGTAAACATTGTGGCCATATAGTTCCTGGAGCTTATTTCAGTCATCAGTGTTAAAAACAAGACAACAGATGCCAAATGGATTCACTTATGCTAAGCTTCATGTCTCCCAACCAGACTTAATTACAGTTTAGGTCTCTCCCAGAAATGGAAACTTAAACCAATAGATCAAGAATAGATTAATTATCCCCAGTTAGGCAAACTGCCTGACAGACTCCTACCATCCCTAAAGGAGAGTAATGTTGCATCAATCAAACCTTTTTTTAGGGGGTGGGGTAGGGAGTAAAGTGGGAGGGGTGCATAGTCCTTGTTTCAGTTTCTTCTAAGTCTTCATATCATATCATTCCTCAGAGCTCCTTTCTGTCTACTATATTGGATACTGCTTAATTCAAATTGACCTTTCCTCAAATAAACTCAAAATGTTTAATATGCCTCAATTGATCTTTTTACATCAGCAAAGAGTGGTTAGCTGTGCAGTTTGCAAGCACATTTAATTTCATTCTACTTCACAGTCCCCACAAGGGATGGCCCAGGCAAGAAAAGGTCATTTCTTTGTCTTTCTAACACAGGCAACCCAGCAAGGTACCATGGGAAACACCTAAGCATGCACTATCATCCCAATGATTCCACAACCTGTTTGCATGGGAACAGGCAATAGAGTGCAGTGCTCAGTCAGATCCCTGAAAGGAAGTTAATGAACATCAAACTCTCTTGTACTTTAAGCTTTTGTTTTCCTTTTTTCTCTCTTACATTACTTTTCTTTTCTCTCTCTTTTTTAGTGCAAGAGATTGAACCCACATCTTGTCACCTCTTGGCCTTTCATATTACTTTTGTGGAGCAAGGGGTGGGTGGCAGTGCTCAGGGCTTACTCCAGGCTCAGGGGACCATAAGTGGGTCTGGGAATAGAATCCAGTGGGCTGCATGCAAGGAAAGCATCTTACCTGCTGTACTATCTCTCAGACCACCATGCTCTCTTTTTAACATCCATTTCATCTAGCTTCCCTGGTTTTGCATGTATCCCTGTTGGGGTTCCACAGGGTCCCAACAACGCTGGGATTCAGCATGGTTCCCTGGTCTATTAAGGCAGACAACCATTCCCCCTCAAGCACTACCAATGGACAAAGGAAGGGGACTGCAGACTTGTTGGAAATCAGTGGCCATTTAATTCAAGTCAAGACTGCTAGTTATAGAGGCATCATGAAGGATTGGGGGTTGGGGGTGACAGAGGGGTGACAGAACTTTCACTGTATCACTGTCTTCCCGTTCATCATCGATTGGCTCGAGCGGGTACCAGTAACATCTCCATATGTCCTGTCTCATGCTAGTAGAGCTCAAGGGCACCTGCCTTCTCCAGGAACAAAAAGAGCCTCAAAGCATTCCATCAGGTCATGGGAATGAGGACTATAATTGTTACTGGTATTTGGCATATCAAATGACACAGGTAGCTTGCCAGGCTCTGCCATGTGGGTAGCATACAGAACTTTGATCCTAAAAAATGAGTAGGTGTAAAAGCCCCTTCCTTCCAGGGGCAATCTACTAGAGGAACCTCTCTCCAGGGATGGAATCTTGCCCTGGGACTATAGAGCTGCCCAGGACAAAGGTGGAATTCCATTTAAGGGCATATCACTTGCTCATTTCCTTGCTGGCAAATAAACATATTACATTGACTTCTTTATAATACTTCTAGTCATTTTTGTATAAACACAGTAATAGATACAGACTTTTATCTACACCCTGGATTAAGCTTAAAATGGTCTTTCTGAACTCATGAATGGTAAAGGGTGGCTTTTCCTGGGACATCTCACTATATATTCCAGACTACAATCCTTAAGGAAGGTTAGTTTTTCCTCACCCTAACATGGTCCTAAATCAGTTACTTAACTTTGGATCATGACAGAGTTTGTTCCATGATTGTATTCTTAATTTATTATACTTATGGAGCTTAGCCATGTCAAGGCCAGGGTAGCTTACTCTTAGTTTTCCCTAGGTCCATCAAAGTCCCATGACAGGACCCTTCTTTTGGAGTGAAAGGAACTAAAATCAATCTAAGAGAATATGAGGTTTAAGCCAGGAAATATGTCAGGTGTCCAGGAGTTAATATTTCAGAATTAATTAACTATTATATTACAATTGCATAGCATTAACTGTCTTCCTGTGTCTACACAAAAAGGACATTGTTCTAACATAAGAATAAGCAAAGGGAGAGACTCATATGGGGGAGAGCTGCCATCCGGCTCTCCCCTAGCTCAGCTGACCATGAGGCCCTCAGGATGCAAGATGAGTTTTGGGAGTGGGCCCATCACCTCTGTAGGGCCTCGGAAGCAGGCGGATCAGGCTTGCTTACCATAATAGCCACCATTTTCATGGTCAGGACACCTCCGCTCATCAAATCCCGCCAAGAGAGACACTGATCAAGACCAGCTTAGTAGTGCAACAAGTTCAAGCCCAGGTTGGCAGCTCTCAGAGGTGGAAGTCACCAATCATACGTGAGATGGAGCTGGGCCCTCCCTTCCCCTCTCTGACTCATCCAGGAGGCCTGGTGGCCCTGCCCACTAACTGCCTCAGGGCAATCAGCCATCAAGTAGAGACTCAGATGCGCACAGGGAAAGCTGCCAGCTGGCTCTTCCTGAGTCGCATGCTGGCTGCCATGGTACATCAAATTAGTGGAACCAATCATGTCCTAGAGATGTTTGTTCCATTGAGAGTGAATGGGGCCTCTGAAACTAGTTCATTTCTCATAAACATACTTTTGTTGAGATTCAGCTCTAAACCTAACTTTCCACATTTTAGTTATGTGTACCTAGGTCGAGAAGTCAACATGATGAATGACCTAAAACCTGATCTGTGCAGGAGGAAGAGAGCAGCATGGAATGCCTTCAAAAGCATCGAAGAAATAGCATAAAAACAAAGAACCACTGGCTCTTAGACTCCACCGTTCTCCCTACATTAACATTAGCCTCAGAGACCTGGGCCCTATGAAAGCAGGATAAGAATGCTATTCGGGTCTCCCAAAGAGGATATGAAAGAGCTATGCTTGGAATATCATGCCTCACTCAAGTGAAAGAAGGTATCCGGAGTTCCTTCGCTGTTCCAGAGTAAGGGACTCTGACTTGTTTGCCAACGCATCAAAAATCAGATGGGCTGGACATGTAATGCGATTTGGAGACAACCACTGTACTAGAGCCATTACCGACTGGATCCCACGAGATGTCAAAAGATCACGTGGCCGCCCACCTACAAGATGGTCAGATTTCTTCGTCAAGACCCTGAATGAACAGTTTGAGGCTCTTCGTATTCCTGAAGCAACCAGATGCTATTGGGCTACACTGGCACGTGATAGGGTCAAATGGAAATGTTACTGACACCCGCTTGAGCAAATCAATGAATAACGGGATGTCAAGTGATCAAGTAAAGTGAATCATGTCCTAGAGTATATTGCAATCCACAATGTGTAGGAAAGGAAAGCGAGAGGGAGAGAGAGAGAGGACTGAGAGAGAGAGAGAGAGAGAGAAAGGAGATAAAGAACCTGCCATGGGGGGCAGGCTGGAAGAAGGGGAGGGAAGTGGGGACATTGGTAATCGGTAATGGGCACGGGTGGAGGATGGGTGTTGGAACATTGTAGAACCAGAATTCATACATGAACATGTTGCAATTGTGTATCTAATGGTGGTATAATAAAAAAAATAATATGCAAAGGGCAAAAAGGAAAGAGAAAGGCAACATCTCTCTTATAATCCAAAACTCAAGGTTACTAGAAAGCTAACCCTGCAAATCATTAAGCCTGGGTAGGAGACAAACGCCTGAGTAGGATGCAGATGCCTAAGTAGGAGACAGAGGGCAGTGACTGAAAGGTACAGGATGTGCCCCATTGGCACTAAATGAGGCAATTCAAATAATTCCCTTCCTGAAGAAAGGGGGTGGGAATGACAAATTGGCGTCAATGTTAAACCTGAAATACTTATAACTGTATCACTGTATCACTGTCTTCCCGTTCATCATCGATTTGCTCGAGCGGGCCCCAGTAACATCTCCATATGTCCTGTCTCATGCTAGTAGAGCCCAAGGGCATCTGCTTGCTCCAGGAACATAAAGAGCCTCAGTCCATTCCGGAATGAGGTCTATAATTGTTACTGGTATTTGGCATATCAAATACAACACGGGTAGCTTGCCAGGCTCTGCCGTGCAGGTAGCATACTCTTGTAGTCATCTCTAAGTCCAGCATTTATTGATGAACCCCACTGCCACAAGCAGCTGCGCAAGCTGGGCTGTGATAGCCTGGTCTGCTGGGTGGAGTTCTGACGAGAGGGAAGTCCAGATGTGGAAAATGGAGGCCCTAATGGAGTGTGGGGGGGTCGTCTGGCTTGTTGCAAGGCTCTGCTGGGTGGCGGGCCAGGGCTAGAACTGGCCATCCCTCCTGGGCGCCTCGTGAGCGGCTAGGCACAGGGAGAGCAAGTAGCAGTTCTGCCCCATGTCTGTGAGTCTCTGGATCAGCATACCTGAGCCAGATTTTAAAAAAGACTGCTGCAGGGTGGAATTCGATGAGCCGGGCTCTGATAGGCTGGTCTGCTGGGTGGAGTTCTGCCAAGACAATATTATTTAGAAAACTGCAAGAAAAAACTTTCTTGTGGGCCAGAGAGACTGTTGGAGGACAGGTTTAGCTATTCTGGGAGTTTTGTTGTTTTGCCCACTCCCAGCTTAATCTACTTAAGTCAAGGTTCATTCTAATGAGACTTCTCTTCTATGTAAACAATGCTAGAGGGTGTGGCAGTTACAGAAGTCACCTTGATTGAATAACTTCTGACTTATACATCTACTAAGACTTCTATGTTTTCTAGATTGGGCACAGCTCCTCTTTATACCCACTGCACCCAGCGTGGGACAGTTAGAATTTACTAGGAGACTACCACCCTGGCTACGCTGAGACTATAGGAAGACTATAGGAAGGATCATACTAGTTTGCTCTAAGCAGGTGAGTGTGACCCTTTCAGTACAGGAGAACAAGATACTCAGAATCACCCTGGTGCAGATAATAATAAGAAGGACCTTGTGGGTACCATCTAGATTACATGAAGCTCATGAAATTAAGATGCATTAAGTTATATCAGCCCTCTCTCTCTCTCCAGTGTTTTACATAAGAGATAATCTTGGTAGAAAGGATTAGACCTTGGCATAACCTTTGTTTATACCTGAAATAGGGTGTGGCACTACAATCTGTTTAGAGTTCTTTGTTGACATGACCCTCCCGATTGGATTACTTTGGTGTATATAAAGGGGCTGACTTGAGGCCCCTTCACCTTTGGCTTTGGGCCTCTTAGCTTTTGGCTTTTGGCCTTTTGCTTTTGCTCTTTGGCCTTTTGTTCTTTCTTCTGGGTAGGACTCAGCTCGGGTGAGATCCTCTCTCTTTGGTGGAAGACTTAGGCTCTTTTGTATGGTCTTAAGTTCGGACCAGAGCTAAAGTTTGTTCATTATATTGGAGTGCTGTGGAAGAGCTTTTGTACTATTAAAAGCCATTTTTGGAACTGCCCCGACTCCTTGCAGTCTAGGTTCAACGTGAGTTTTTCATCTGTTCTCCGCGTCCTCGGAGGTAGAAGAGAACCTCTGTCCTGACACTGTCGGGGACCCCGGCGGCCATTCCCCCACAAGAGACTGTCCAGCACACCAAGAGGGAAGAAGAGGGAAGAGAGAAACATGAGTCCCCCGGGGGTATGCACACAGATACACTACCACCAAGTCATCCAAGTCCTTTGGCAATCTTACAAAAGTGAGTCTTATGAAAGTGATGTTAGATGGTAAAAAAAGACTTCTAGAGCCAGTTAGCATAGAGAAATAGTACAGAGTACCTTGATTTGCATGAGACTTGCAGCCACAATAGTGGTTCCAATCCCACACCATATATGGTCCCCTGAATTCCACCAGATGTGGCTCCTGAGCACAGAGCAAGGTGTAACCCATGACCATAGAGCCAGGAGTAGCCCTTGAGTACCAAAGTTTGCCACCCTACCCTAAAGAATGATATCCATAGAGAATGCTCTAGACCAAAAATAAAAATCCCTGCATATCCTAATAAGTGAATGCAATAAATCTAAGCCCAAATTGTCACTAGAGATTCAGTAAATAAGCAGCTACCATGGGCAGAAAGGGACAAAAACAGGAGAAACCTCCTGCAGAGAGTGGCTAAAGCGAGGTGAGAGGGTACTGAGCTGTATGGCGCTGAGTCATTATCCTATTGGGGGGAGAGGGGGGACATTGAACCTTCCCAGACTGCAAGGAGCCCTGTTGCTTTTCTCCCTTTGGTAAGGTAAAGTAAGTCTAGAGTACCTCTTGCATGCTTTGAATTTCACAGATGCTCAGGAGTAGAAATGCTAACTACAGTAGGTAATTATCTGTTATGGAACATGGTTAATGACTATGTTCAAAAGATGTTAACAATCATGCTCAGAGAGAAGATTATAAGAGCTTCAAAGGGGTCCCTCCAGCCTATGTGATGGGAGTGTGGTTTGAGGAACCTGCTTCAATGCAAACACTGGTTGTCATGGTGACGGGGGGCACCAGCACACTGGAAGTCCCTGTTTTGGTGGAGAAGCTTTTGGTTCAAATCAGACTTTATGAGCAACCAAATATGGAAAGGAATAGTTGATCTGATCTGCTCTCTCCACTGTGCTAAGAGTCTGATCCTAGGAAAGGAGAAACTCTCCCAACGACCCTCACCCCATCATACACACACACTCCCACGTGTGTGCACTCTCAGACAAACAGACATACACAATCTCCCGTTTTCTGAAATCTAAGTGATTACCTGTGGGATTTCTCCATAGTCCTTTCACTGAGGGATATCATTGTGGGGTTTATTTGCTCATATTTCTATTTCATTCATAGTAAAGGAGAAAGCATTTTAAGTAGTCTGTGACGTCCTACAGATAAGTGGCTGCCCAGAATGACTGATAATTTATGGGGGCCACATAATAAAAAATATGAATTTCATTTATTTTATTGCCTGTTTATATCTTAGGGGTCAAGACAGCTGGTAAATCATTTTGGTGAGCTCATAAATTGGGGAGCCTTGGTGTTCCAGGAGATCACAGAACAGAGAAATCATAGGATCTAGTGACCCTCATTCCCTAGGCCTCTCAGTATGCCTGCTTATAGAGCATATGGAGAACTAAGCTGTGAATAGTTCATTTTAGAAGTTTTAGGTTAATAAAAAGCAAAACATAAGATAACAGCACTGAGCTGTTCTGCTCTGCCCTGCCAGAATCTTTAGGTTCTTATTCTCTGAGCCTTCCTCCTGTCTAACCTACATCCCTTATCTTCCCTTTGTAACCAGCTAATGTCATTATCTCACTGGAAAGCAAGTAGGGACTTACCTGGATGCAAGCACAGACATTCTTAGAACTGTCTCCTTTCAAGAATGAGATCCCTTTGGGATTTCTTGTTAGCTCCTTAGGGATCTCAGTGAATCTCTATTTTCTTCTCTTACAAATAGAGATAACACAGAGGTTAAGTCATGAAATCATGGTTGCATGCAGCCAACCTGGTTTCAAGTCCTTAGCACCACATATAGTTCCCCAAGCCCTGCAAGGAGTGATCCCTAAGATAACAGTAATTCCTGAGAACCGCCACATGTGGCCCCAAAACAACCCCCAAAAATTGTAATAGAAGAAAATTACAAGTGCCATGGGTAGCCCTTCCTTGTTGCTTCCCGTAGTGACCAGAGAGCCATCAGGTTTCAGTCATACAACACCCATCCCTCCACCAATGTACATTTCCCACCCCCAATGACCCCAGTTCCTGTCACTGTCACACACCCTCCCACCACCACCATCACCTGCCTGCCTCTCTGGCAGCCATCTCTCTCTCTCTTGGCATTATGTTTGCAATACAGATCAGCATTCTCCCTCCACACACTCTCTCTCTCCTTTTCCCTCTCCCTCTCTCTCTCTCTCATTATTATTATTATTATTATTATTATTATTATTATTATTATTTTGCTTTTTGGTACTCCTGAATCTGAACTCGGGAATTACTCCTGGTGGTACTTCGGAGGACCATATGGGACACCGGGGATCAAACTCAGGCAAGCAGATCAGCATTCTTGAATACGGGGAAGAATGGACAATACCTCCATTTGTTTACAATGAGATAACAGCAAAAGTCCAGGGTCTCACAAAACTTGGAAGGTGCATAATGCATATATTTAGAAATCCTTGTCTCTCCCTTACTCAGTCCTGGGCCCAGTCCTGTACCTGACTCATTCTCTGGACTGAATCATCAACAAATCCACACAAAACTGCCATGTGTATTCCATTTTTATGTACCTTTTACATTTGTCTCTAAGTGCCAGATTCACATATATTCCATGTTTATATACACGTTCTATATTTGTGTGTATATTCCATGTTCATATGTATATTCCATGGTTGTGTGTACATTCCTCATTCATGTCTATACTCCATGTTTGTACAAACTTTCTTATTCATATGTACATGTCATGTTTTCATGGGTTTCATGTTCACATCTATATTCCATATTCTATATTTGTGCATAGATTCCAGATTTATTTGTGCATTCCATATTCATATGAACACACTATCAGGAGGGCAGAGATGCTAGCATGGTTACTGCTGTGACTAACACCTAGACTTGTGACTGGCAGGACCCTTGGGAAAAGCTGGTGGAATTTCACTGCGAATAGTTCAGAGGGATCCTGGCCCCAGAGCATGCCTCTTGTGTTCCCTTCCCCTCTGCTTCCGAGGGGACACCCCCAGTCAGCCTCGCTGATTTCTTACCACTGTGAAGATGGGGGAGGCAGGTCTCCAACATCACACTCTTAGAGCCACTCCGCAGTCAGCAGGCACAGTGCATTCCCCCTATAAAGTTCACGTGGGATGGAAACATATTGTGGTTCTCGGGTGACTGGGGCCAATGTGCCAGGAACCAGAAAATGCAAAATGGCATGTTCTGTGCTTAGAGCAACTGGCCTGGGACCGTCTTCTATCTCCTTCTACCAGCTTCAGAGGGAAGTAAGTCATGTTTGTTTAAGATACAGTGGAAGAATGTCCTGGCCCAATGCCTGACACCCAGTAAGCACTTAATAAATATTTATGGAATGAATGAGAAAGATCTTAAGCCCAGTGATATAGTTCTTGGCTGCAAATAGGGAAAGGTAAAATTCAGACGTGCAGAGACAGATTCCCTCTTCCAGTGGTCACTACCTTCCTGCCCTCAGCCCTGTCCCCACCCCCCAGAGCCACAGAAGAAGCAAGAAAGGTGCCCTTTAGCAGAAGGAAGGTGACACTCTCTGCCTTGTGAATTAGGTAAAGAGGCTCTCTCTCAGGGCCAGAACTGATTTACTTGTGAACCAGAAATTCTGGGCTGGCTGAGACCTGGTGACCTGCTATCTCCCCAGGCATCTCTGTACCCCACAGGCCAGCCCCTAAGGAGTCATCATTCAAATCACATTCCCCCAATCCCTCTCTGCTTTAGCCCAGTTACTCCTTTCAGAAAGGGAGTGGGGGGTCCTTTTTCAGGTAGATTTTTAAGGTCTTAGAGAAAAGCAAAAGGGGTGGGTTCTGGTGAAAACATGCCCCATTCCCAGTATGGATTGTCCCTGTGAATGGGACAGAAAACCCTCTGAGGGCCATGGAGGGCACATTAAGGTCTGCTGTGGGAATCTCTGTCCCTGATGATCTAGCCCTGGAAGCAAGTTTGTTCAGTAAACATAGAGACAGGCTGGGAGAGAGAGGAGGGAATCTGGGGACACTGTGTTGGAAAGGATGCACTGGAGGAGGGACGCATGCTGGAACACTGAAACCCGACCATGAAGTTTGTAACTGTGTATCTCATGGTGGTATAATAAACATTTTAAAAATAATCAAAAAATTTAAAAGAAATGGAAAAAAAGTTTGTTCAGTACCTTTGGCCAGTTTTACTGGTGAGGGAGGAAGCACCGAGGAAGGGAAGAAGGCCCAGAGAGTGGCTCCCTTTACCACCTGCGCTCTTGCCTCCCAGTCCTGCGGACAGCAAGGAAACATCCAAGTGTTCAAATGGAAAAAGCAAAAGGAACAGATGATGAGGCTTTCTTCTGGGTGCCGCCCAGCAGCACCAGGGTTGGAGCATGGATAATGGGTCAATTCAGGGCCTTACACAGGAGGCAAGTTCTCCACCACTTAAGTCACAATAAAAGGGTTTATTAAATTGTGACAAGAAGGTCCTATGCCCAGTAGCTATAGTATTTGTAATCAACACCAAAATCTTGGTTGAAAACAAGTCAAAGCTCAAAAGACTAAATTAGAGTGTTGGAACAACAGTACAAGGTAGAAGATGTTTGCATTGCACATCGCAGACCTGGGTTCAATCCCCAGCACCCCGATATGATCCCCTGATCCCCACCAGGAGTGATCCCTGAGCACAGAGCCAGGAATAAACTCTGAGCAATACTGGGGTATAGCCCCAAAAGAACAATAATAACTAAACTAAAATAATAAAAATTAAAATCTGTATTCCATGTATTTATCCCTCCCTAATTAGCTCTTGGCTACACAAATCTTTTTTATTGCTCTCTCCATATTTTGCCTTTTCTAGAATGTCAAGCATTTCTGTCATACATGGTGGAACCCTTTTAATATAGTTGCTTTCACTTAGAGAAATATGAACCATTTTTTTATCTCCCCCTTGCCTTTGCCATTTAGGAAAATTTGTCCCCCAGGAGGTGCCTGTGGAGTAGGGGGAAGTGGTGGCAGCCTTGGGAATGGCCTCCTGGCAGCAGGAAGCTCCCTTCACAGGCTTGCCTGCAATTTTGCCTCGGGCCTGCTCGAAGCTGAGCTTTCAAGAATGAATTTTACACTTGTGTTGTTCCTCAGGAAATTCAAATTCCCAGTTGGACCAAGAGACTCTCAAGCAAGTCAGAAAGCAAATGCTCTATAGTGCTGCTTCGAATAGCTGGAGGACCCATCACCACAGCCGGGACAGAGCCCAGCTCAATCCTGTTACTGCGAAAAATGGATGAGCTTAAGTCTGAAGGTCATTGCGATGTAACACAGAGAAGATCTGCATACAAAGGCCCAGATGTTTGTGAAGTTAGGAGTTATTGTACAGTTTAAGTAGGTGGTTCTGGGTTTCTCTCTTTGACCAGTGTATGACCTTGTCCTGACCTGCACTGTCCTCAATCCATGGCCTGTGTCTGAGGTCAGCAGCAGGAACCCCGTAACCGTGAACTAGCTGGTGCTTCCTGCTCTGCTGTGTCTCCCAGGGCTCTGGTCTGCTCGTCAAGGACCAGAGCCAGGGACCTCTGCCCCTTTAGCTTCCTTTGTTCTCACCAAAGAACCTCTGCTTTCCTGCCCTCTGCCCTGGGCACAGGTGAAATGTCCTAGAGGAAGCTTCCAAGCCAATGCCCCTTTTTATAGCTTCCTTCTTCCCACCCCCAGCCATTATCGTAATATATTGGCCTGGTTCCTTCTTTGGCAGGCAAAATTTAAAAAAGGACCAATTAAATGAATTGAATACTCTAGGGAGAGACTCACAGACATGGGGCAGAGCTGCTACTGGTGATCCCTGTGCCCAGCAGCTCACGAGGCACCCAAGAGGGATGGCTGTTTCTAGCCCTGGTCCGCCACCCCAGCAGAGCCTCGCAACAAGCCAGATGACCCCCACTCCATGAGGGCCTCCATTTTCCACATCTGGACTTCCCTCTCGTCAGAACTCCACCCAGCAGACCAGCCTATCACAGCCCAGCTCATGTGGCCGCTTGTGGCTGTGCGGTTCATCAATAAATGCTGGATTTAGAGATGACTACAAGAGTATGCCACCCACGGCAGAGCCTGGCAAGCTACCTGTGTCGTATTTGATATGCCAAATATCAGTAACAATTTTAGACCTTATTCCCATGACCTGATGGAATGGTTTGAGGCTCTTTATGTTCCTGGAACAAGCAGATGCCCTTGGGCTCTACTAGTATGAGACAGGACATATGGAGATGTTACTGGTGCCCGCTCAAGCAAATCGATGATGAATGGGAATACAGTGATACAGTGATACTCTAGGACCACCAGCTCCCCTCTTCCTCCACCAATACATCTGGCTCCCCTGCTGCAGACACCAGGGCTGGAAATGGCTCACTAGTGCAAATCTGCCTTTATCTGGAAGCATCTCTTGCTATTTAACTAACACAGTTCCTTCCCAATCACTCAGCCTGGGTGCTGAAACTTCTGTAACCAGCCATCGGTCCCCCTGGAACTCACATCTTAGCTTTCCCCCAGCTGGGGAGCCAACAAGCTACCTGGGGGGCTCTCCCAAGAAGAGAGCCCAGTCATCAGCTAAACTGTGTCGCAGCTCTGGTGGGGAGATTCAAGCCATCAGGGTCAGCTCAAGCCCATCTAGGAAGAGATTCTCCTCTCCAGGTGCATCTGTGAAGCAGCTATAGGGAACAGGAGAGAAGCCAGACACAGACAGGGAATGGAGGGGGAAGGGGGTTACCTATAGAAGAATGAATCAAGATTCCTCCTGGCTTTTTCCAAGAAATAGACCAGAGTGAGCATCTAACACAAAATCAAATGCAAGAAACTGTTTTAGTTTGTAGGGCACACCAAGTGCTGTTTGGTGCCTGCATGTGCTTCCTGCGTGCAGTGCATGTGTCTCACCCCCCCACTTTGAGCTCCTTTGAGCTCACTCCTGGCCCCAGACTGTGATTCTGAGGATCACAGAACTAGTCTGTCTTTTCTGTCTGTGTTCACACTGCATGTTCAGGGTTTTCTGCTAATCAACAAAGAGGAAAGAGAGTAATGAAGGTGGTTGGTTGAGGCCTCCAGAATGACTCAGGGGTCAAAGTACAGCCTGTCAGCACCAGGCCATTTGCTGCGTCCTGGGAGCTACCTGTGGGCCTTCTTCCCCATCCCTGCCCCTCTCCCCCAGGGAACAAAGTGAACAGCATGGTAGAGCCCCAGGGCACCACAAGGACAAAATTTTCAAAAGGCAGTAATCACAGGAGTGGGGGCAGTAGGGGTGGGAGAGTAGCAGAAGTTACAAAACTGATGAAAATCTAATGAAGAGAGTCTGAAGATTGCCTCCCTCCTACGTGATGAATGAAAATCTCCTTGGGTTTTTCCTTTACCTAGACCTTTTGTCCTGAGATTGGAACTCAAATACACTCTGCTTTGAGTCATAGAATTATACAAAGTACTATGAGTTTCAAAAACAGCTGGGCTTCATTTTCAGGGACAGACCAAGATCCAAATAAGCATGAGGGGGCGGGGGAGTGGGAGGCAGGAACCCACTGCATGAACTTATCAATAAAGTTAAGCACCTATGACACAGTGACCCCAAGTGCTCCAGAGCAGGTAGGGCACAAGGCCAACCCAGGTTTGATCCCCGGCATCCCATATGATCCTTTGAGCACCACCAGGATTAATTCCAAGTGCAGAGCCAGAAGTAACCCCCAAGCATTGCCAGCTGTTCACCCAAATCGGAACAAAAAAGTGCTCCCACAATGCACAAAAGGAGAGGGGGAGAGAGAGAGAGAGAGAGAGAGAGAGAGAGAGAGAGAGAGAGACAGACAGACAGACAGACAGACAGACAGACAGACAGACAGACAGACAGACAGACAGAGACAGAGACAGAGACAGAGGAAAAGTGTCTGCTAGAGAGGCAGTTTGGGGTGGAGGGAGGAGTGCGGTGGAGACATTGGAGATATTGTCCTGGAGACATTGGTGGTAAAGATACAGCAAGAGTTAAGGTGGAAAGCTCCATCTTTCCTGGATGTGGCAGCCAATCACACCCGGAATAGGTAGCCAAGCAGAATGTAGAAGGGTACAGGTGGGGGTGGGATTTGGCAGCAAATAAAAGGCACCCCCAGGCCTTCCCTCTCTCTGGCCAGCCCACTCCCACGCCAGCTCCCTCTCTCCCTCCCCAGTTCAGGTAGGGTGGCATGCCCAGGAGCTGGGCCCAGTACTGGATAGCCACTCAAGGCCAGGTAAGGACAGGACAGATTGGATTCAGAGGTCCAGGTTATGGGCAGGGCTTGGATGCCAAGGATAGCTCAGATTCAGACAGGGCATGGGTGCCCAGGTATTGGCAAGGTACTGAGCACAGGAGTCTCTCATGCCCAGGGTCATGGCTGGAGACTAAGGAAAGCCAAGACAGGCCAGCATGGACTGCTGGGGTACAATTAGGAGACCAGTGGCAGTTACGAAGTTGAGGAATCTTGACCCATGTGGCTGAGAAAACATACTCAGGACAGAGAGAGCAGTGTGGACAGGGAAGTTGTATACTGGACCCAGTAACGTTAGAAACAGCACCAGGAATTCGTTCATGGGCAACAGAGAGGCCTAGACATTTGGGGAGAAACTGGAATCATCTGTACAATAAACTAACTTTCAAACTTCTGAGTTTTGTATAGAAATCTTTCATACAACTCTCAAGAACACACTAGGACAGGAAAATCCACTTTCGTGTTAACAGTGAGAAATGTGCACTAGTGGAGAGATGGCTATTGAAACATTGTGTGACTGAAACCCAATCATGAGCAGATTTGTAATAGTCTATCTCACGATGATTCAATAAAGAATTTAATAAAATATAAATTTATAAAGACTACAAAAAAACCCCAAAAATGTGCCTCTTCAAATTCAAATAGTGTAAAAAAAATTTTTAACAAAAAGTGCTCCTGATCTACTCAGAGGATTCCCAGATTCTTACCAGTTCCCTGGGTGACAAAAGTCTTTGTCACCAAACATGGGTGACTTCACACATCTGATGTGGACAAAGTATAGAAGTCTCTGCTCCCCCACCACCCTCACCGAAAACATCTGGAGGGATGCAGAAAAGCTGAGGCCCCCAGTCCACTTACCTTATCAAGCCACTGGTTAAGATATTGGTTGAGATACTGAGTTGAGATACTGAGCAAGACCATTTGCCTGTTGTGTGACAGGCTGCTGTTCCTATTTATGAAAGGGACTGGCCAGAATCATCGTCCATGAAATTTGAGTCAAGGAACAGTTCACAAGCCAAATAGGGAGGCTGGCGAATTAGTACAACAGGTAGACCTCTTGTCCTGCACATGGCTGACCTACCTTCAATCCCCCAGCACCTCATGAGGTCCCCTGAGTTCCTCAGGAGGAAGTCCTGAACATTTCCCAGGAAAATCCAACAATTAAAAAAAAATAAATAAACACTTGATCGCAACTTGCCATGCAAATAGAGACTGCCTGAGGGACAAATTGGAAACTTTATTTTTTTTTTAAAATTTTTTATTATACCACAGTGAAACATACAATTACAAAGGTGATCATAATTGGTTCTTGGTAATACAGTATACCAGCACCCATCCCTCCACCAGTGCCCCATTTCCACCACCAATGTACCCCACCCCCTCCTGCCTACCCCCATGCTGCCTTAATAGCAGGTACCCCAGTTTCCTCTCTTTCTCTCTCTGTCTCTGCATCTCTCTGCCTCTTATTTTACACATTGTGGCTAGCCCTGCAGGTATTTAGAGTTTATCACTTAAGTCTCTTTGTGTATATTCAATGGTGAGTCTTAATCAGCCATTACCATTTCCCACATTTAGTAAAACACTGGTATCTATTTATGTCGTATTAATGAATGCAGTCATTCTATATCTGTCCTTTTCCTTCTGACTAATTTCACTCAGCATGATAGTCTCCATGTCCCTCCATTTGCAGGTAAATTTCATAATGTCATCTTTTCTGACAGCCGCATAGTATTCCATAGTGTAGATGAACCACAGTTTCTTTAGCCAGTCCTCTGTTCTCGGGCATTTAGGTTGTTTCCAGATTCTAGCTATAGTGAATAGCGCAGAGATGAATAAAGAAGTACAGATAGTGTTTCTGTTATGTGTTTTTCGATCTCTCGGGTATATTCCCAGGAGTGCTATTGCTGGATCAAATGGGAGCTCAATATCTAGTTTTCGGAGGAATGCCCATATTGTTTTCCAAAAGGGCTGGACCAGTCGGCACTCCCACCAACAGTGGATCAGAGTCCCTTTTCCCCACATCCACGCCAGCACTGGTTGTTCTTGCTGTTTTGGATGTGTGCCAGTCTCTGTGGGGTGAGATGGTACCTCATTGTTGTTTTGATTTGCATCTCCCCTGATGATTAAAGATGAAGAACACTTTTTCATATGCCTTTTGGCCATTCGAATTTCTTCTTTTTTGGAAGCTTCTGTTCATTTCTTCTCCCCATTTTTTGATGGGGTTGGCTTTTTTTTTCTTGTGGAGTGCTACCAGTGCCTGATATATCCTGGATATTAACCCCTTGTCAGATGGGTATTGGGTGAATATCCTTTCCCACTCTGTGGATTGTCTTTGTATCTTGGTCACCGTTTCTTTTGAGGTGCAGAAGCTTTTTAGTTTTATATAATCCCATTTGTTTATCTTTGCTTCTATTTGCTTGGTCAGTGGTGTGTCATCTTTAAAGATACTTTTCGTTTCGATGTCGTAGAGCATTTCTCCTATGTTTTCTTCGATGTACCTTATAGATTCATGTCTGATGTTGAGATCTAGAATCCATTTTGATCTGACTTTTGTGCATGGCGTTAGAAGGAGGTCTAAGTTCATTTTTTTACATGTAGCTGCCCAGTTTTCCCAGCACCATTTGTTGAAGAGGCTTTCTTTGCTCCACTTAATATTTTTTGCTCCTTTATCGAAGATTAAGTGGTTGTATATTTGAGAATGTGTTTCCAGGATACTCAGTTCTATTCCACAGGTCTACAGGTCTGTCTCTATACCAATACCACACTGTCTTAATTACAACTGCTCTGTAGTAGAGCTTGAGGTTGGGGAAAGTGATACCTCCCATCTTCTTTTCCCAAGGATTGCTTTAGCTATTCGTGGAGTTTTATTATTCCATACAAATTTCAGGAGTGTTTGTTCAATTTCTTTGAAGAACATCATGGGTATCTTTATAGGGACCGCATTGAATCTGTATAAAGCTCTAGGGAGTATTACCATTTTGATAATGTTGATCCTTCCGATCCATGAGCAGGGAATATGTCTCCATTTCCTCAGGTCTTCTTTTATTTCCTGAAGTAACGTTTTGTAGTTTTCTTTGTAGAGATCCTTTACATTCTTTGTCAAACTGATTCCTAGGTATTTGATTTTCTGTGGCGCAATTGTGAATGGGATAGTTTCTTTAATGTCCCTTTCTTCTCTTTCGCTGTTTGCATATAGGAAGGCCATTGACTTTTGGGTATTGATTTTG
>JAJIBD010030616.1:0-16509 GCA_021461705.1 Cryptotis parvus | reverse complement strand
TTTACGTCACACCAGCTATGTTCTTACAGGATAGGCAGTATATGAATTTATATTTTGTTATTTGTTTCTTATAATTTTATATGTCATTAAATGTACAGTTACTCAGTTTATCAGTATTGTAGATTTGAGATGTCATGTGACTAAAAATGTAGCTGTGTTCTCCAGGAATTACAATTTTTAAAAATTGTATTATATCACCACCAGAGAGGCAATTTATTATATCACCACAAGATAGAAGAAAAAGATGTTCGACATTGCTTCATCATCCATTGTTCAAGCATCCATCCCTCCGCTAGTATTTCACCAATTAATGTCCTCAATTTTTTCTTCTATACCCTTAAAATAGAGATTAAAGATCTCTAATACACAGACCTGAAACCATGAAGAGCATTGAAGAAAATGTAGAAAAATCCTTCATGACATTGAAGCTAAAAGGCATCTTTCAAAGATGAAACAAATACCTAAGAAGCAACTGAACCAAAGATAAACATATGGGACTACATGAAACTAAACCTTCTGTACCAAAAGAAATAATGATCAAGAGGATAAAAGACAGTCCAGAAAGGGGAAATAATATTCACCCAATACCCATCTGATAAGGGTTAATATCCAGGATATAAGCCAGTTCACTGATAGATTCTACAAGAGGAATAGCCAACCCCATCAAATGGGGGAGAAGAAATAACAGAAACTTTGACAAGGAAGAAATTTGAATGACCCAAAGGCATATGAAAAATGCTCATCTTCTCTAATCATTCGTGATGCAACACCAAACAACAATGAGATATCATTCACACCACAGAGGCTGGCATTCCAAAGGCTCAGGACAATAAATGTTGGCGTGGATGAGGGGAAAAAGGAACTCTCATCATTGTTTATGGGAGTGCGACTGGTACAGAATTTTTGGAAAACAAATGGACATTTCTCCAAAGACTAGAAATTGAGCTTTCGCTTGACCTGGGCATGCCACTTCTGGGAATATACCCTGGAAACCAAAACACACAGCAGAAACACTATCTGTACTTTTATCTTCATAGCAGTACCATTCACAATAGCCAGAATCTGGAAATAATCTGCGTGCCCGAACTGATGACTGTACAAAGAAACTTTGGTACATCTACACAATGGAACACTATAAACTGTTAGAAAACAAAGTTATGAAATCATCCAGTGGATGGACATGGAGAGTGCTATCATGCTATGTGAAATTAGCCAGAAGGAAAATGATAGATCACACAACACACCATTACCCATTATTATTATACACATGAGTTCTGGAGATTTGCCTAACTTAATGGAGCAGTTATTCCAAATTTTGTTTAAAGGTGGGGTAACTTACCCCCAAACATATTTGAATGTATAATAATGAGTTTATTATCTTTCTGTAGCAAAACAATCACAAGTCAGGAAAATCACTAACCATTGAGCTAGTAGTGCTCAAATATCAGTTCTGAGGTAATGATGATCATAGTGGTGGGCAAGGGATCGGAGTGAATGCAGTATCTTTTGCCAAGGAAATCAGAAGTTGTTCCAGAGCAGATACTCATCTGGGAGAAAAAAAGAAGACATCGGGAATTCCAGGAACATACACAGAGATATTATTTATAATATACTAATTTTCACAATATTAAAATGTTTAATGTTCAACATCAGGACTTCTTATAATTTAATATAGTCTAACTTCAAATATTGTAACATGTACGTATGGTAAATTAGCTCAGTAGCTCGCAAATGCTTGTCATATATGAGAACGCATTAATTAACAACCAAATTAATAATTGCCTTGCATTAGTTTTTAACAAATAAGTTCTCCTTATTTTATTCTCCTTCTCCACATATTGTGAAGTAGCTAACTGCAAGACATATCAAAGCTAGAATTCCCTTTGTAAAAAAAAAAAAATAAAAATAAAAGAATAACTCTTTGTGGCAATACACAAAATATTTAAAAGTGACCATCATGAGAACTGACCAGATGGTAGATTAGTACTTACTTAACTGAAACAACCTAAATGACTCACAACTATTTGCCTAACATCTGTGTATAGTGAGCTCACTAAGTCACTCAAGTCACTGCAGCATATTGCATCTCTTGTAGCATAGTGTTTCAAATATTTTGATAAATAGGAATTCCTGAAAAGAGAAAAAACTGTTACCATTACTGCATACCAAATATCTTTGTCATGTTATTTAAGTCAAGGACATGTTTTAGAGGAAGGGAGAGGAAGGGAAAGAAAGTGAAGGTGGAAGAGTGAGGAGTAATGGAGGAAGGAAGGAAAAACAAGATGGTAATAGGGAGTGAAGAAGATGAAATAAGGAAAAGGGAGATAAATGTAAAAGAGGGAGTAAGAGAGAGAAGAGTGATGGAAAGTATAGAAGTAGGTAGAGAGAATAGGCATGAAACTTGCTTAATGCTAGTCTGTATATTAGTGTGATGATGGGGGTGCTGGACGGACAAACATTGTCCCTAAGTAGCATATTTTACCTCTGCACAGGCAAAGTCCCAATTATTGTGCATAATCAACTGCTTTCCGATATAAGCAGTACAGCAAAGGGTAAAAAAGCTAAATAATATGTCTGCGGATTACTTAGAATATTTTAAATGCATAAATAGAAGAACTAATGGTATTACTGAAATCCAACTTTTCTATAATCTTAAAAATTTTATCATGTATAATGACTCAGTAACTCTATAAATACTCTTATTATGATCATCTAAATAAGACTTTTTCTGAACAACTTGAGACAACTAATGTGAATTTAATAGTCAAATTCTAAATAATTAAAAGAAAGAATATAAGCTGTGTAATGGAAATTTAGATAGGGTTCTGATTTTCTCTCTTAAGATTCTTCCTAAAATAATTATGGAACAAATAAAACAGAATAGTGCACATTTCTTTTGAAATATACACAATCTGATAATTTGCAGCAGTTAAAAAGAAAGATATTTATCATCTTAAAATTAGATCAATATATCCTAACTAAAATGGTATTTTGTAATTAAAGTTACTTCATCTTAAGAGGGCTATCAATGTCAAATGGCTTTTTGAAGTTGTTTCAAAATCACTTGACATATCATGCTCTGAGGATAAGAGCCAAATATTAGTTATATAATTTTCAAAATGCATAAACTCATAATTGAACTTCAAAAGAAGAAAACTAGTTATCTCTAAGCGAAAAGTATTACACTAATGTGCTTCAATCTTAACATCCATTGAAATATTTGATAAAATAAGAGACTAAAGTCCTGAACTACATCAAGGCAAAAGAAAACCGCAAATGGTTAAACTTCAAGAGATTGGGCAGATATTCTTGAGAACACATCAGCTCACATAGTACAGACTTTCTAAACAGATAGTTATTCCTCAGAGATCTAAGAGACATACAATGCAAGAAGATTGAATGTGTTAGCAAAAATATTACATTTCAGTTAATTAATCAGGTGGTGAGATCGTGGCAAGAAGCTTGGGGAGGATGTTCCAACATTCCATTAGCTGTAGCCTATGATTTGAAAGATTTTAATATTTTTATCCTCACTATGTCTTACTGATACTTCTAATCAAGTCTTCAGTATATTTGTACCCATGTCGACATTGGACATGCCCAATACCAGTAACAATTATAGACCTCATTCCCCATAACTTGATGGAATGGTTTGAGATTCCTTATGTTCCTGGAGCAACAGATGCCCATGGGCTACCCTCGCATGTGACAGAACATATTGAGATGTTACTGGATGCCCGCCGAGCAAATCAATGATCTACAGGAAGAGAGTGATACAGCAATTTAAAGAATTGCTATATTAAACTATACTGAGCAAAACAGAGTTATAGTCCATGAAAAATCTGAATATCTTGGGCTAGAGCTATAGCACAGTGGGGAGACTATCTATGCTCTCAAGTGAAGGACCCAGGTTTGATCCCAGGCATCCCATATGGTTTCCTGAACACCACAAGGAGTGATTTCTGAGGGCAAAGAGGGAACACAAAGCAACAGCAACACAAGTTGTGAGCCAAAAATCAAACAAATCTGACAAATTTATATATATAAAATTATAGGACAATACAACATGCACCATTTACATTAAGAAGTATTCAAGCAATGATTTGTTTAAATAGTTATTATGGACACATTGTTTGGCTCGGTCAGTATAAGAAGAGAAATATTTAGATATTTAGAACTAAAATATTATAACCACTTATCAATGGACAATGAATTTTGTAATATATTTAACTCAATGAGACAATGTTGCTTAATCTATATATACTATTTGGAAAATCATACAAAAGCTGGACCTGTCATTGAGCTTACCTGTCATTACTGAAGCAAACTACTGTTGAGGATCAAAAGGACATTTCAGTCTGCCAGACCAGATTATGTGTGTGTCTAACTTGAACATAACTTCCTTTTAGGAAAAACAGTAACTTACAAGAGAGATTTGTAAAAGTATCAGAATCAGCAAGAACATAGGAGATAAGAAATAAATTTTAGCTCACTTATCAACAAAAACTGATCAAGCATATAGTATGCACATCGTGCTGGTTTCACATTCTTCAGTAAATATTATATTTGGCCAAGAGTCAATCCCCTCATTTTGGGCTTCATTTTTCCAGATCAGTAATGACAATCCTGAATGAATTTTAGTTGGACACAGTAATATATTCAGCAATTCATTTTGTTTGAATTATTATCATTACCAAAATCAGCAACTAGTAACTATTTATGAAGCTTAATACTAGCAACTTTCTTATCTGGAAACAACAGCATAACAACTATATTTTCAGGATAATGAAGCAACTGCAACTATGTCCAAGAAGTTATTTAAATTTTGTGATCCTTGTCATATTTGTGCACTAAAATTGTTTTAAGGCAGTCAATTCAGTTCAATTGATTGACACTTGTGGGCAAAAACCTGCTGTAGTATTTCCCTGGCTACAAAAACACTGTACACAAAAAGCCACACAGTTATTTGGTTGAAATATCTATTTTTACAAGAGTGACCACAGACAGAAAAAATAGCATCAAAGCCAAACTTTCCAAGAAAATATATTTTTAAAAATGAATTTGGCTTCATGAGTTTTGAGTATTTAATACTAATGGCAACACCCACCATCAACACAGGCTGATGGCTCACCCTAGTAGATGAACTAGTTAGAGAAATTTGGCGCTATAAACATTATTTATATAAGATATCCACAAAGTTATTCCATAAAGCCATATGTACTAAGACCACACAGTACTATTTACCTAAAAAACATGGAGCAAAATGGAACTAATTCAGTGGAACTGAATTATTTGTAATAGTATTTTGTCATTTCATATCTTTTCTTTCTGAATAGAACCAACAGTAACCTGATCGTTACTAAAATAATAGTAGCAATTTGTAAAGCCAGAACTGTTATATCGCAGTTTTAAGTAAATGCACTTAAAAATCTTAATAGTCTATTATAGTTGCCAGATACCAAATATGTGCCAGGAACCTTTTTGCATATGGTTCACTAAATTTCTTACAATGATCCTAAGGGGATATGTATCATAACACCAGCTTTAGAAGACCAATACTGAGGTAGGCCTAGGTTAAATGTTCTTTTTGGGTATCATGTAACTAGAAAGAGCAAAGCAGTAGCGAACTCAAAGTTAATGCTCTTACCCTGGTCTCTCAGAATATCACGCTCATTTTGAAAATAATATAGACAGGGTCTGACCATGTAACATAAAATTAAGTTTTATGAACAGATTGGTTATCTCCACTTGCAGGGCGGAATGCAGAGATGAAGACTATAATGACAGACATTCTGGAAATGCTAAACAGCTATGAATGGAAATACGGGGGAAAATTTCACTTGCAGAGAGTGGCCCTTAAGAATGTTTAAATATTATCAAAGGCACATTATTCCCACAGGTCAAACATAACTGTTGACTTTGCCTATAGTGTGTAGATTGCAAGGGGACAAAGTAAACTGAATCCTGATGGACAGATTACAGTAAAATTCTTTTAAAAAGAAAAAAAAACTTTAGGGAAATGTCTTAGTTGATAAAAATAATAAACACTTATAGCTTTAATGATTTCCACTACAAAATGCAATACTTTATTAAATTATCAAGATAAAGTCATAAAGTTTATATTGTCAAGGCCTCAGAAAAGTTCTTTATAAGCTCCTGGTGAAGGGAGATGATATAAGAAAACTACTTTCTTAAGCCAGAGTCATGAATAACAATATAAAAATTCTATCAAAAATAATGGGTGATAAAATGAACTTGGAAATTAAACTACAAGACCCTAACTTTGGAAATAAATTTTATGATTTTCTATTAAATTCATAAACCTAATTAGCTGTATGAATGGCATCTATCTACACTGCATATAGAGAGGTGCTGTTGAGGTAAACAGTTAAATGGACAAATGAAAGGAAATACTAAAACAGGATTTGGCAGAGTTATTATTAAAAAAATTGTATTCGTTGCCAGAGAAGGAGGGCAACATAGAGGAAAATATTGTTACCTATTAAACTGATATTACAAACACCTGTATTTTATGTAAAGACACAAGAGAGACACCATACCAAAAAAAATATATATATATATATATATATATATATATATATATATATATATATATATATATATATATTTTCTAGTATCAGTGACTCGACTCAAAGCGCGTCATGCCACATTCTATAGAATCATTTCTCATTTTATCCTCAAAACAACATTGTTTTACTACTATATCATCATTGTTTTACTGAACAGATCATTTAAATTTAGTAGATTTGCACAGTATGTATAGCAGCAGGAGCCAGTAAATGACTACAGCTACACTTTACTCTGTTCCTTCCTGCTTTAATTATTTGCTGCCACAATAATTCTCACTTTACTCTGAAATTCAGATCCAATGGTCACTTGGCAAACCCACTGGGATTTCTCAAAAACAAAATACATGAGACAAATTCAGCATTTCTATATAGGATTGTCGCTATTTTCACCCCACACACAATACCACTCTTCAACCACTGCCAAATAAAGAAATCTGTGATTCACTTGAGCTTTTTTTCTACAGTCCATCACTCGGTTACGGGTAATCCCTACAAAAGGAAACTTCCATACTTATTTTCTATTCTTTTCTATTTTCTTGCTCCTTCTTTCCAGTCATCTTTGGAACAAATATATCTATAAAAAATTGAAGGGACTTGGTAAACATTATTTCAAAAAGATTAAGAATCATAAACTAAATTCCATATAAAAAGTTATGGCCTATTGTCATACAACTACCTACATACTTTTCTTCTTCCTTTCCCCTGCTCCTCCTTCTTCCCTTTCCTTTCTTTCTCTCAGGAGGGAGGAACACATGGCAATGCCTGCCTCATGGGTTACTCCTGGCTCTAAATCAGCTAGTAGGCTGAGGGCCATACAGACCACATGGTGCCAAGGATGGAAACTAGGTTGATTGTGTGAGGAAGTACTTAACCTGTCTACCATCAACCTAATTACTCTATATTTGTTTAGCTTCTTATGGTTTTTTGGGGGGGAGGGGTCAATGCATGCTTAGGGGCTACCCTGGCTCTGCACTCAGGAATTACTCCTGGCGGTGTTAGGGACCATATGGGATGCCGGGATTGAACCTGAGACCGGCACAGCTCGGTTGCATGCAAGGCAAAAGCCCCACCCAGGGGCTATTGCTCGCCTCTACTTCTGACTGGTGGAAAATCTATGAAGCTCGAGCTTTGTTCACTCATAATTTTCTTATTCATAGGACTTGTTAACTTATTGCCTCAGGTTTTGACAGTCCCCAAATTAGTAATTAGCTCCACCTTAATCCTCTTTCAACACTTGTAAGTTTTGGGAGCAAAAACACTATTTGGCATCCCCTCAGCCCTCAGGTCTCAAAACACATCTAAGCTATGGGTTATCTCATATAATTACACCTTATGCAAGGGATGACTGTTACTACTCCTTCACCAAAGATAGGAAAGACATTTATGCTAGAAAGAATGATGGCCTTAGGGTGCCAAGTTCCTTGTGGTTTGGAGAGTGAACTACTAAGGTAGATTTACTTTCAGACAGTTGGACTTGGCCTGGTTAGACAAGATAGAAAAATTTATCCAGACATATCTGTGGGCTTGATCTCTGAATCAATCAGTTAAATCCATGTAAAAATCTTACTCTGGTAATCCTAAACTTACTTTTAAATACACATTCAATTATCTGCAAATATGTGGTTAATCACAAAAAACCCACATATAAACAGGAATAAGGAGGTAACCAATCAACTGAGACAAAGAACAATTTCTTGGGTATGCGTGCTTTAAAGACTGCTGCATTAGCGTAAATCTTGCTAGGGCCTCTATTAGATGACTTCAGACAAGTGTTTCTAGGCCTCCCTGACTCCAATTTTTTACTAATTTGTAAAGCAAGAATAATGAAAATATTAACTTTACCAGAGTTTTGGGAACCTATGTCAAATGATTGGAATAAACAGTTGTGTACCAGGAGTTTGTGAAACCCAAAATAAATAATCAGAATAAATTGCTTGGTGTTGTGTGATATAAATATTAAATGTATTAATTACTAAATTAGTGAAATCAGCATGATCTCATGTATTAAATTGTTCTTTTTATCTGGGACTAGTTACTCATAATTACACGTCAGTTTATTCCATGTTAATTTAGAATGCAGAAATATTAAATTCAATAATTTAATTATTATTCACACAATTTAAGAAAAATATTAATTTTCTGTAGAAGTATGTTCTACACTTAAATACATGTGGAATCTTAATTTGTTATTGTGTGTAAATGAAATAATATTTATAAATTACAAAATCTTTCTATGGAAATATACTTTGACCTAAAGCAACCTATTATATAGATCTAGTCAAAACAAAATAACAACTTACAAAAGTCCACTAAAATATACGTATTTTTGAGGGTTGGAAGATAATAACTAGATTAGGTACATGCATAGTATGAATTGGAACCTTAGTTAGTATCACTAGCACTTGGGTTGGTTTTCTAGCACTGCATGGTCCCCTGAACATAGACGTATGCAACTAGCCCTGTACACCACTGCAAGATCTAGGCATCCCTGGCACCACAAGGTCTAATCAGTATAGTATCTTTGAGTGCTTACAGTGAATCACAAGCCTATTTGGGCAAGAAATGCAGGTCCGCCCCAGACCTCCTGTATACATCCCAAGAGGTCCCTGTAAAAATAAAATGCAAAAGCAAGTAAGTTCAATGTTTTATTACTTTTGGTTACTCAATAGAAGCTATTTTATGCTTTAATCTTGTTTATCACTACTTCAGATGTAAGTATTTACTACAGTTCATGATGTCAGGTGCAGTAAACCGCATAACATTTAACAAAAACTACTTTTTAAAATCCATAGTAGTTAATCTTTTCTTGTTTTTCATAGTAGTGGAACAACATCTGGCCCAGATGTGGTAATGCCACATCTAAAAAGTATGGGAGATGAGATATGTTTAGCGGACTAACACAGGGTTCAAACACCCTAAACATCAGCTCTACTACCAAACTCAATATATGTACACTAGCAACTTTAAAGTAAATCAGACACCATCTAACTAAAATATATTGTAATGTTTAAAAAATCAATAAAATCTGAATAACCTATGACTATTTTTCTTTTAGTTTTCAACTGTCTTAACTATCAATCCCTAGACTCCTTTGTGGTATCCACTCATCTACTTACTGTATCCCTTCACTTTCACATTACTTAATTTATCTAGGATCATTTCTTCCCTCTTTACAGCAAAACTCTTAAGATGAATTTAAGGCACATGTTTTCCATTTGACATCATGGTAGATATGAAATCAATAAATACTCACATTGTTTTTGTGGACAGCCAAAATTTGTAGCAACTTTAGGGGCTGGCTTTCTTGACTTTAGAAGTTACTAGTTGAACCATATTGGTTCTCGCAGTCTAAATTGCTGAAAATCCTGGTTCCTTAATAAGTATTTTCAAATCTATGTTATATCATAAGCATTAAGGAACAAAGTATGACAATAAAATCTTTCCATTCTGTTTCACATATCTCTTTGTGGACTCCAAGATCGATATAGCCACATCGGATGAAATGCTCCAGTTCTCCACACATAGATGTGAGTTTTATTAGAGGGTTGCAGTACTCTGATGAAATTTGCACATTCTGTCTATTGGGCATGACAAATGAAAGCAATAGCATGCAATCCAACTTAGATTAGGCTACTATTTTTTAATTGAATAACTATGAGATACACAGTTACAAGGCTTTCATCAGTCACAAAGTGTTCCAACACCAATCTCTGCACCAGTGTATTTCCCAACAATGTCCCCAGTTTCCTTTCCCCCCCAATCCCACGTCACTCAAGATACACTCCTTTTGCATCACTGGTTTGTGAAGCACATTGATATAGTCAATGATATGTAAATAAAATTCATTTTGTTCTGTTTCGCTTAATGTTTTGTACTAACTTCTTTGTTTTACCAGGCAGAGAAGCACACAGAGAGAAAGGGAATGTTTATCTCCTCTCAAAGAATATAAATGAAGCACAATAAGGGTCCAAAATTATCTTCCCAATTACTTGTAGAACAGAATCTACCATGTTCTGATACTGTCACGCTTATCAATCCCATATTGGACATGTTCAATATGACACCGCCAGCTATACTATGCACAGATTCACCATTTCTGTATATATCCAATTCATATTATTCATGTCTACCACTTTATTTCTATGATTTTTCTATGTGTCAAAGAAACTTTTAAGAAATGCTTACTTCTTATTCCAAGCTCTTTTTACCTCCTTTCTAGAACATGTTTTCTTACACTATCAAATGTTTTAAGAGCTTTTCACCCTTTGCTCATTTTGCATATGCTTAAGACAAAAAACATGTCTTTACATTTTCATTATATTAAAGCAATATTTCTAAAGTCCTCCGGTAGATGACTATTTTGTACTAGTGCTGATTTGTCTAATTATGTATTATTTTAGATTTATTTTATTTTACTTGAGTATATATGCATAATTATTGAAAACAATATCTTAAACATGGGTTCATTATTTCTGATCAGAGGCCCCTGAAAACACGCTAAGTTACAGAACATTTTTATACTAAATTGACTCTATCACAGAGAGTGGCAAGTGTTTACTAAGAAGCTCGAGACTACTGATTCAGGAAAGCCCCATTTCTCCACTTTGAAAGATCATCATCTCCTCACAACTCAGGAAGTGACATGACAGTCATAATTGTTATTTGGAGAAATTTATTAAAACAAAAACAATAAAATAGACAATGACCTAACTAGCAGGGAAGTTCCTAAAATTAAATAAGTTTTAAATGCATAAAGCGACTAAATAAAAAATGTATATATACTATATAATAATATGCTGATCAATTATTAACTCTTTTCCCTATTTTCATACAATTTAGATATCCCAAAGGTTGATGTGATTTACCAGTGGATAGCTGTGTCCAAAAATCTGTACGAGTTATTCAGTTCTAGTAACCTGTCACATTATTTCTGAATTAGTGAGATGTTTTCCATGACTTATTTATGAAATGCTTTCCCTCTTTCCTACTGAATTGATTTAACGTAAACTAAAGTATAGGTGAGTACACAATTATCTGACAAAAAAATTGTTCTACAAAATTGCTTGCAATTAAATTGAAAGTAGTTCTCAAACAGTAGTCTCTCTAGGGAGAGGTGGGATAAAAAATGAGTCTTCTGAGGGAAAGTAAACTAGAAACAGATCATAAAAAGATAAATTCTTTAAGTTTAGCCTGGGGCAAATATTTTCGCTAAACCAACACACAAATTTTATAGCTATTTTAAATTTAATTTGCAGCTTCATTTTTATGTCTTAAGATTCTAGTGTTCTTTGTTGTTTTCACACAAAGTTTCATAGCTTTTTTAAAAAATACTATGAGAAATAATTAACTTGATCTAATTTACTTCGCTACCTGCCTGGCTATTAATGTAGAGTAATTCTATGAGGCAATGAAGAAAGATAACTTTGTGAAGCAGCTTTTATAACTTTCCTGAAAGTTTACTAATTTGTCAGCCATTGCTGAGTTTGGCAGGAGTTGCAAGTAAGCTAACAATTTAATTAAAGGAACTATATTCAGTCCATTCAATCTTAGGAAAGTACTGAATTTCTTCTCTCTTTCCCTTTTTAATCCTATGTACTAACTCTTTGCCTTAATCCTCACTGGTAGAGACACAAATTTGATACCAACATTTTAGTTCTATAAAAGGGCTTCAGTGGTTAACTCTACCTTGTATTTGTATATGCATAATTAACAAAATATATGCTGTGAATATGTGTTAAAAACAATCAACCTATTTGTCCATGTACTAAGACTTTGAATTTCAATTTCTTTCTAGATACCTGGAAAATATTATCAAACGAAAATACTTGTACTTTCCAGACTTACATAGAGTACAATGGAACCAATACAACTCTATATATACTTTGGTAAATAACTGAGAAGCACTAATTTTAATTTGTTTAGGAAAATATGAAGAGATATTTGTTTGGAAATCTGCTTGAGGTCTTTTTTTTTTCTTTTTGGGTCACACCTTATGATGCTCAGGGTTTCCTCCTGGCTCTGCACTCAGGAATTACTCTTGGTGGTGCTCTGGGAACCATATGTGATAATGTGGATCGAACCCAAGCTGGCATAGGCTGGTTGTAACACTGTATGACCAAAACCCAAATATGAACTTTTTAATTGTATATCTTTGTAATGGAAAAATAAAAAAGATTAAAAAAAAAGAAAGATCATAATTTTAAATGAAAGATATTGAGGGAATTAGTCAAACAAGCAATAATAGATTATTCAGTGCATGCTTAGGATGGGCCCAAAGAGAGGTTGAGATAAAATTAAAATAAATGCTGTCCATTGGTGCAGTTGAGGTGGTTTGGTTGACTCGTAGAAACCCATTGCATTCTAGAAATTCAAAAAGTGAATACAAGTACAAAAATAGGCCAGAAATGTGCCAATAACACAGAAAAATGTCACAACTTATCAATACCATTCCCATATGAGCTATAGCGCCATACAATTAGTGCCTGGCTAGAGAGGCATGGGGATGAGGGGTGTTTGGGAAATGAGGGTCTTTGATGGTGGTGGGAGCACACTGGTGGTGTGGATTGGTATTGAATGATGAATGTTTCAATAACTGTATTGTGAAAAACTTCTTGCTTTAAATCATGGTGTTTAAATAAAGCAAAAAATTAAAAACATATTGAGGGGTGACTATTTAGTAGGTGAACTTCATATATCAAGTTGGATAACTTTGAGCAATTCATGCATAAAGCCATGACACAAATTAAGGACATAATTTACATGTACACTTAGGTCTTGAGAGTCAGTAAATCAGTATCAGTAACTCTAAGACATGGCATTTCAAAATACTAAAACAGGAGCTTCCATATAAAAAAAGAAATTCTGCTTCTTAGCATCTATCCCAAGGTCCTAGATGCTCTACTTAGAGGAGGGAAAAATAGTTTTGCATTCCTATGTTCACTGCAGCATTATTCACGGAACCAAAATGTGAAAACGACTAATATCCAAAACCAGAAAACAATGGTATAAATTCTCTCTCTTTCTCTCTCTCTGTCTCTTTCACTCATCTCTCTGTCTCTTTCTTTCTCTCTCTCTCTCTCTCTCTCTACATACACACTATGAATAATACTTGTCTATAAATAAAGAGAAAATCAGGGCTATAAAGATAGTATAGAGAGTGAAGCACATGTCTCATATGTGGTGCCTAGGTTTGATCCGGTCACACTATATGGTCCATTATGCTTAGCCAAGAATGATCCGAGAGCACATGGAAGTAAACCCTGAACACTGCTGAATGTGCCTTCCTACACAAACAGAAAAAAATAGAAAATCATACAAAGACGCGCAATTGAATTAGAAAGTAAGAGCATGTGCATGAGGTTAGCAGGGAAAGGGACAGGTAGAGAGAGTGATCTACTTTAGGTGAGAGATAAAAAGCATATAGTGAAGAAATTTAAAATGTTTGAAGATAACAGATCCCTGAAAACTGACTCTCAGAAGAACTTGGGTGAGGTGGGGATTAACAGAGAGAAGGAACCAGTACCATGGTGGGGTAGGAAGAGAGTATTCTGGAAAACTGTTGGAACACTCTAATGCAAAATCCTAAGGAGTGCTAGTATTGAAAATCACAATGCTTAAATAAAATAAGCATATTAAATGAAATCCTTAAATGGCATAAATTTTAAAAGCAAACCCCAAACATTAATTAAGAAAATTATACTGGTGACACTCTAAACAATTTAATATTACTACTAAGTCTTTAGCACAAATAGTAGTATAAAATGTCAAGATAGGGTCAGAGAGATAATCCAGTGAGAATGCACATCTCTTTCTTGCACCTGAGCTAGGTTAGATCCTACTAGGAGTGATCCCTGAGCACAAAGTCAGAAGAGAGCCCTGAGAACCATTATGTGAATCCAAAAGTTCAAACATTTTTTATGATAAAAAAATATATTTTTGTACACAAGATAAATATATTTAGTCATCTGTATTTAGTATTTAATATTAACTATGTATCTTCTTCAATATTAGAAAGCGTATAGATAAATAGTATCTCATAAGCATACAATTCTAGTTAAATGTACATACTTTTGGGGGACACTTTCAATATGTATGAAAATACTTAAAACATTTTTCAGCCGTTGGGGGAGGGGAGGGAACCGGGACGCTGGTGTTGGGAGATGGGCACTTGGCGTGGATGGGTGCTGTAACACTGTTTGACCAAAACCCAAATATGAACTTTTTAATTGTATATTTTTGTAATTTTAAAAATAAAAAAATTTAAAAAAAAAAAAAAATAATAAATGAAATTAGCGAGAAGGAAAAAAAAAACATTTTTAACAGTAATTTACTCAGAATCATATGTTCATAATTTTTATTATATTTTAAATGTACAGTTTCATTTATAATAGTAAAAAACTGAATATATCCCAAACTGGTAATAATGATGGTTTATGAAATTACATATAAAAGAACATAGAGTGGTAACGAAAAGTAGTTTTATAAAAATAAATTCTAGTGACATGGGAAATGCACCTAAAAATGTGAAGTAAATTTAAAGGACTATGTATCCTTTTTTCTTCTGGAATCTAGTTCAAAGCATAAGATTAGAAGATACATCAGGATGACTTGTATATAACTTGCTAACAATTACTAATGAAATTTTTGTTTCAACTTTTCGAAATTTTTTATTTTTTATTATACCACCGTGAAACATAAAATTACAAAGGTGTTCATAATTGGTTCTTGGTAATTACAGTATTCTAGCACCCATCCTCCACCAGAGGCCCCATTTCCACCACCACCGTACTCCTCCCCCTCCCATCCCTCAACTTTGGAAATTTTTGAAAAGAATGAATGTAATCATGGCACTTTAGAAATAGCACAATTGGTTAACTCTATGAATTTTCTATGGACACATTTTGTACTCTTAAGGAAGAGCTAGATGTAGTGAGGTGAATCCTCTGCCTGCTTTGTCTGGACTGCACTAAGCTTAATTCAACAATTTTTTATAGGCTCGAACTAGAGACATTTCTTCATTGAGATAAAATCAAAAAGGATACAATGTTACCTCCACAACTCAACACACATTCCTTATTTCGACTGGAATAGGGCTATATTGAAGAACAGGAATAGTCTCTTTGTTTCATCCCCTCTTCCTTCCCATCTCAAATTAGCTAATATCTACAAGGGTAAATAATTTACTCTTATTTTTTAGTTATATAGCCTAGTGTCTAGGGAAAATCTTTCTCAAACACTCATTAATCCTAAATATACTCTTGGGAATTATAAAAATAAATAGAGGGCAATGTCAAGGTGGTAAAGATGGCAATAAAAGCATACACTTTGTGTCTTTCCTTGCTTAACCCTAGATAATACCAATCAAAGTGGAATCTGTGTTACTGGTATATTGAAGAGAAAATAGTTTATGGAACGCAGGTCTTCAGAACTTCTATGAAGAATTTAGACCTTAGATTGCTGTTTCATATAAGAACACATATTTCCCTGGGAAAAAGACCGTTGATGATTTAGGTCTCGCTTTACATTCTAGCTTTACATTGATAGGAGACATTGAACAATCAATTTCTTTTTAGTTTTGTTTTGTTTTTTGTTTAGATCACACTGGAATGTTCAGAGGCGTACCTTGGCTCTGCACTCAGGAATTACTTCTGCTGGGTGCTCGGAACCATATGGGATGCGGGAGATCAAACCCGGTCAGGCCGTGCAAGGCAATGCCCTCCTTGCTGGACCTATTGTTCCAGCCCTTTTTACTTCTTGTTTTGTTTTGTTCTCCACTTTTTATTTCTGGCCTCAGTTTCGTCATCTGGAAAATAAGAGATACATAATAAAATCGAGCAAAGAGTATTTGTTATAAGAATTAAATGAATTATAAATGCAAATCTTTGAAATTAGTTATTGAACACAGTGAATACAAAAAGTG
>JAJIBD010030615.1:0-27190 GCA_021461705.1 Cryptotis parvus | reverse complement strand
AAGACATATCAAAAAGTTAAAGAATTCTCTTCGGTAAAAAAAAAATAAAAATAAAAAAAAGAATAAACTTAGGGCAATAAATATAAAAACATTAAAAATAGATCAGTCATGAGAACTGAATGTTGAATAGTAATTACTTTAACTGAATTAAATAGATCATTAACTATTCTTTGCTCAACATCTGCTAAAGGAGCTTAAAAAACTTTAAGTTACCCCTTGTACTACAGCATGTTGCATTTCCTGTAGCTACATTAGCAGTTTCAAATAGTTTAGATAAATAGGAATTCCCCTGAAAGAGAAAACTGTTGCCATTACAACATACCAAATGCTCTTTGCTGTGTTATTTAAGTCAAGGACATGTTTTATAGAGGGAAAAAAAGGAGAGGAAGGGAAAGAAGTGGGAAGAGGAGGAGTAATGGAGGAAGGGAAGGAAAAACAAGATGGTAGCTATGTGGAGGAAGAAGATGAAAGATAATAGGTAAGGGAGAATAAATGTGCAGAGGGGAGAAGAGAGAAGATATAGAAAAGTATAGAAGTAGGAAGAGAGAACAGGCATGAAACTTGCTTAATGCTAGTCTGCATATTAGTGATGATGGAAGTACTATCTAAATATTTGTCCCTAAAGTAGCATATTTTACTCTCTGTAATAGTTAAGTCCCAACTATTAATAATCAATCAAAAGCTTTCGATTATAATGAGTACATGCAAAGTTGAAGCTTTCAAATATAGCGTTGCTGATTACTTAGAATATTTAAATGCGTAAATGAAATAGAACTAATGGTATTACTGAAATCCACTTTCTATAATCTGTTAAAAATTTTTAGTCATGTAAAAGTAACTCAGTGACTCTATAAATACCTTTACTATGATCATCTAAATAAGACTTTTTCTGAGCAACAGGAGACAATAATGTGCATTTTAATAGTCAAATTCGCTAATATTAAAAAAAAAGAATATAAGCATAATGGAAAATTAGACAGGGTTCTGATTTTCCTCTTAGAATTCCTCTAAAATGATTATGGAACGAATAAAACAGAATGAAAATGATATTTCTTTGAAATATTTTTGTCCATAATTAGCGAGCAGTTAAAAGAAAAGATATTTATCATCTTAAAATTAGATCAATATCCTAACTAAAATGGTATTTTGTGCTTAAGGTTACTTCGGTTCTCAAGGGCGTTTATGTGCAAATACATTTTTTTTTTAAGTTGTTTTAGAAATCACTTGACATATCATGCTCGATGATAAGAGCTAAATATTAGTTATCTAGGTGCAAATGCACGAAACTCATAATTGAACTTCAAAAGAAGAAAACTAGTTATCTCGAAGTGAAAATTAAGACACCAATGTGCTTCAATCTAAATCTCTTGAGACATTTGATAAAATTAGAGACTGAAGTCCTGAACTACATCAAGGCAAAAAAATCCGTAAAATGGTTGAAAAACTCAAGAGATTGGGCAGATATTCTTGAGAACACATCAGCCCACATAGTACTAAGACTTTACTTAAACAGATTAGTTCTCTCTACTCAGAGATCTAAGAACTATACAATGCAGAAGATTTAAAGGTTAGTTAACCATAATATTACGTTTCGAATTAATATAATCAGGTGGTGAGATCGTGTTAGCGTGGAGGATTTTGGTCAACATTCCATTGGCTGGCCTAGATTTGAAAGATTTTAATATTTGTCCACTTATGTCTTACTGATACTTCTAATCAAGTCTTCAGCATATTTTGCACCCATGTCAGATTTGGCATGCCTAATATCAGTAACAATATAGACCTCATTCCCATAACTTGATGGAATGGTTTGAGACTCTTTATGTTCCCTGGAGCAGACAGATGCCCATAGGCTACCCTCGCATGTGACAGAATATATTGAGATGTTACTGGTTGCCCTTCGAGAAATCAATGATCTACAGGAAGACAGTGATACAGTAATTTAAAGAATTGCTATATTAAACTATACTGAGCAAAACAGAGTTAGAGTCCATGAAAAAATCAGAGATATCTTGGGCTAGAGCTATAGCACAGTGGGGAGACCATCTGCTTCTCAAGTGGTGGACCCAGGTTTGATCCCAGGCATCCCATGGTTCCCAGGACACCACAGGAGTAATTTCTGAGGGAAAGCCAGGAGGAACACAAAGCAACACAACACAAGTTGTGAGCCAAAAATCAAACAAATCTGACAAATCTATATATAAAATTATAGGACAAGTGTGCATGCACATTTACATTAAGCATTCAAGCAATGATTTGTTTAAATAGTTATTAAGGACACATTGTTTGGAGCTCGCTCAGTGACAAGAAGAGAAATATTTAGATATTTAGAACTAAAATATTATAACCTAATTATCAATGGACAATGAATTTTGTATTATATTTAACTCAATGAGACAATGTTGCTTAATCTATATATACCATTTGGAAAATCATACAAAAGCTAGACCTGTCATTGAGCTTTACCTGTCATTACTGAAGCAAACGGCTGTTGAGGATCAAAAGGACATTTCCAGTCTGCCAGACTCCAGATTATGTGTGTCTAACTTGAACATAACTTCTTAGGAAAAAACAGTAACACAAGAGAGATTTGTAAAAGTATCAGAATCAGCAAGAACATAGGAGATAACAAATAAATTTTAGCTCATTAATTCAATAAAAACTGATCAAGCATATAGCATGCACATCGTGCTGGCTTCACATTCTTCAGTAAATATTATTTCTGGTAAGAGTCAATCCCCATATTTTGAGCTTCATTTTCCCAGATCAGTAATGACAATCCTGAATGAATTTCAGTTGGACACAGTAATATATTCAGCAATTCATTTTGCTTGAATTATTATCATTACCAAAATCAGCAACTAGTAACTATTTATGAAAGCTTAATAATAGCAACTTTTCTTATCTGAAATAAATGAGCCATAATAACTATATTTTCAGGATAATGAAGCAACTGCAACTATGTCCAAGAAGTTATTTAAATTTTGTGATCCTTTGTCATATTTGTGCAATAAAATTGTTTTAAGGCAGTCAATTCAGTTCAAAAACTGTTGATTGACACTTGTGGGCAAAAAAAAACCCGTTGTAGTATTTCCATCATTACAAAAATACTGTACAAAAAGCCACACAGTTATTTGCTGAAATATCTATTTTACAAGAGTGACCACAGACAGAAAAAAAAGCATCAAAGCCAAAAAACAAATACTTTTAAAATGAATTTGGCCTCACGAGTTTTGAGTGTTTTATACTAATGGCAACACCACCATCAAGCACAAAGGCTGATGGCTCACCCTATATATGAACTAGTTAGAGAAATTTGGCGCTATAAACATTATTTATATAAGATATCCACAAAGTTATTCCATAGCACATATGTACTAAGATCATACAGTACTATTTACCTAAAAAAAAACATGGAGCAAAATGGAACTAATTCAGTGGAACTGAATTATTTGTAATAGTATTTTGTCATTTCATATCTTTTCTTCTGAACAGAACCAACAGTAACCGATCGTTACTAAAATACTAGTAGCAATTTGTAAAGCTAGAACTGTTATACCGCAGTTTTAAGTAAATGCACTTTAAAATCTTAATAGTTCATTATAGTTGCCAGATACTAAATATGGGCCAGGAACTTTTTGTATATGGTTCACTAAATCACCTTACAATGATCCTAAGGGGATATGTACTTTAATAACACCAGCTTTAGAAGACCAATACTGAGGTAGGCCTAGGTTAAATGTTCTTTTAGGTATCATGTAACTAGAAAGAGCAAAGCAGTAGCTTGAACTCAAAGTTAATGCTCTCTTACCTAGTCTCTCAGAATATCACGCTCATTTTGAAAATAATATAGACAGGGTCTGACCATGTAACATAAAATTAAGTTTTATGAACAGATTGGTTATTCTCCACTTGCAGGGCGGAATGTAGAGATGAAGAACTATAATGACAGACATTCTGGAAATGCTAAACAGCTATGAATGGAAATACCGAGGGAAAATTTCACTTGCAGAGTGGCCCCTAAGAATGTTTTAAATATTATCAAAGGCACATTATTCCCCACAGGTCAAACATAACTGTTGACTTGCCTATAATGGTAGATTACAAGGGACAAAGTAAACTGAATCCTGATAGGACAGATTACAGTAAAATTCTTTTAAAAAAAGAAAAAACTTTAGGAAATGTCTTAGTTGATACAAAATAATAAACACTTATAGCTTTAATGATTTCCACTACAAAATGCAATACTTTATTAAATTATCAAGATAAAGTCATAAAGTTTATATTTGTCATAGGCCTCATAAAAGTTCTTTATAAGCTCCTGGTGAAGGGAGATGATATAAGAAAACTACTTTCTTAAGCTTCAGAGTCATGAATAACAATATAAAAATTCTATCAAAAATAATGGGTGATAAAATGAACTTCTGGAAATTAAACTACAAGACCCTAACTTTGGAAATAAATTTTATGATTTTCTATTAAATTTTATAAACCTAATTAGCTGTATGAATGGCATCTATCTACACTGCATATAGAGAGGTGCTGTTGAGGTAAACAGTTAAAATGGACAAATGAAAGGAAATACTAAAACAGGATTTGGCAGAGTTATTATTAAAATTGTATTCGTTGCCAGAGTAGGGAACTTAGAAGTAAAAAATATTGTTACCTATTAAACTGATATTACAAACACCTGTATTTTATGTGTAAGACAAAAGAGACACCATACCAAAAAAACAATATATATATATATATATATATATAGATATATATATATATATATATATATATATATATATACTTTTCTAGTATCAGTGACTCGACTCAAAGCAAGTGTCATGCCACATTCTATATAATCATTTCTCATTTTATCCTCAAAACAACATTGTTTTACTACTATTATCATCATTGTTTTACTGAACAGATCATTTAAACTTAGAACATTTACACAGTATGTATAGCAGGGAGCCAGTAAATGACTACAGCTACAATTTACTCTGTTCCTCCTCTGGGCTTAATCTATTTGCTGCTCACAATTCTCACTTTTACTCCTGAAATTCAGATCCAACTGGTCACTTGGCAAACCCACTGGGATTTCTCAAAAACAAAAATACATGAGACAAATTCAGCATTTCCCACATAGGCTTGTCGCTATTTTCACCTCAATAATAATACCACTCTTCAACCACTGCCAAATAAAGAAATCTGGGATTCACTTGAGCTTTTTCTTCTACAGTCCAATACTCGAGTTACAGGGGTAACCCCAAAAAGGAACTTCCCATACTTATTTTCTATTCTTTTTCTATTTTCCTGCCCTTCTTTCCAGTCATCTTTGGAACAAATATATCTATAAAAAATTGAAGGGACTTGGTAAATATTATTTCAAAAGATTATGACATCATAAACTAACAATTCATATAAAAAGTTAATGGCCTATTGTCATACAATTACCTGCATACTTTTCTTCTTCCTTTCCCTGCCCTCCTCTTCTTTCCTTTCTTTTCTCTCAGGAGGGAGGAACACATGGCTGTGCTCCGCTCATGGGTTACTCTGGCTCTAAATCAGCTAGTAAGGCTGAGGGGACCATACAGACCATGCATGGTGCCAAGGATGGAAACCAGGTTGATTGTGTTGAGGAAGTATCTTAACCTGTCTACTATCAGACCCAATTACCTATACTTCTTTGTTTTGTTTTGTTTTTTTTGGGGGGAGGGGTCACGCCGGAATGCTTAGGGGCTACTCCTGGCTCTGCACTCAGGAATTACTCCTGGCGGTGCTAGGGGACCATAAGGGATGCCGGGATTGAACCAGACCAGGACAGGCGGTGCATGCAAGGCAAAAGCCCTACCGCTGGGCTATTGCTTCGCCCCTACTTCTTGACTGGTGGAAAATTCATGAAGCTCAGTAGCTCTGTTCACTCATAATTTTCTTATTCATAGGACTTGCTAACTTTATTGCCCTCAGGCTTCTTGACAGTCCCCCAAATTAGTAATTAGCTCCACCTTTAATCCTCTTTCAACACTTGTAAGTTTTGGGAGCTAAAAAAACACTATTTGCATCCCTCAGCAGCCTCAGGCCTCAAAACACATCTAAGTTGTGGGGTTATCTCATATAATTACACCTTATGCAGGGATGACTGTTACACACAGCCCTTCACCAAAGACAGGAAAGACATTTATGCTAGAAAGAATGATGGCCTCAAGTTGCCAAGTCTCCTTGTGGTTTGGAGAGTGAACTACCAAGGTAGATTTACTTTCAGACAGTTGGATTTGGCCTGGTTAGACAAGATAGAAAAATTTATCCAGACATATCTGTGGGCTTGATCTCTGAATCAATCAGTTAAATCCATGTAAAAATCTTACTCTGGTAATCCCAAACTTTACTTTTAAATACACATTCAATTATCTGCAAATATGTGTGGTTAATCACAAAAAAAAAACCCACATATAAACAGGAATATGAGGTGTAACCAATCAACTGAGACAAAGAACAATTTCAAGTTGGGTATGCTTGCTCTAAAGACCGGCTGCATTAGTGCAAATCCTTGCTAGGCCTTCTATTGGATGACTTCAGACAAGTGTTTGAGCCCCTTGACTCCAATTTTACTAATTTGTAAAGCAAGAATAATGAAAATATTAACTTTACCAGAGTTTTGTGAAACTCAAAATAAATGATTAGAATAAACAGCTGTGTACCAGGAGTTTTGTGAAACTCAAAATAAATAATCAGAATAAATTGCTTGGTGTTGTGTATGATATAAACAGTTAAATGTATTAATTACTAAATAAATTAGTGAAATCAGCATGATCTCATGTATTAAATTGTTCTTTTTATCTGGGACTAGTTACTCATAATTACACGTCAGTTTATTCCATGTTAATTTAGAATGCAGAAATAATAAATTCAATAATTTAATTATTATCTACACAATTTAAGAAAAATATTAATTTTCTGTAGAAGTGTGTTCTCACCTAAATACATGTGGAATCTTAAATTTGTTGGTTGTGTAAATGAAATAATATTTATAAATTACAAAATCCTCTCTATGGAAATATACTTTGACCAAAAGCAACCTATTATATAGATCTAGTCAAAACAAAATAACAACTTACAAAAGTCCACTAAAAAATAATGTATTTTTGAGGGTTGGAAGATAATAAATAGATTAGGGTACATGCATAGTATGAATTGCAACCTTAGTTAGGTGCATCACTAGCAACTTGGGTTGGTTTTCTAGCACTGCATGGTCCCTGAACATAAACGGATGCAAGCCTAAAGGGCCCTGGCACCACGGGTATGATCTAGGCATCCCTGGCACCACAAGGTCTAATCAGTATAGTATCTTTGAGTGCTTACAGTGAATCACAAGCCTATTTGGGCAAGAAATGCAGGTCCGCCCCAGACCTCCTGTACACCGCCCAAGAGGTCCCCAAAATAAAATGCAAAAGCAAGTAAGTTCAATGTTTTATTACTTTTGGTTACTCAATAGAAGCTATTTTATGCTTTAATCTTGTTTATCATTAATTCAGATGTAAGTATTTAATACAGTTCATGATGTCAGGTGCAGTAAACTGCATAACATTTAACAAAAAACTACTTTTAAAATCTATAGTAGTTAATCTTTTCTTGTTTTTCATAGTAGTGGAACAACATCTGGCCCAGATGTAGCAATGCCACATCTGCTAGTGCGGGGAGATGACATATGACATAACGGACTAAAATCAGGGTTTCAAACATGCTAAACATCAGCTCTACTACCAAAGTCATATATCTGTCCCTACAAAACTTTAAAGCAATATCAGACACCATTCTAATTCATACAAAAATACAGATTTGTAATGTTTAAAAAAAATCAACAAAATCTGAATAACCTATGACTATTTTTCTTGTCAGTTTTCAACTGTCTTAACTATCAAAAAATATCCCCAGACTCCCTTTGTGGTATCTACTCATCTACTTACTGTATCCCTTCACTTTCACATTGGTTAATTTAGCTAGGGATCATTTCTTCCTCTCTTTACAGCAAAACTCTTTAGATGAATTTAAGGCACATGTTTTCCATTTGACATCATGGTAGATATGAAATCAATAAATACTCACATTGCTTTTGTGGACAGCGAAAATTTGTAGCAACTTTTGGGGCTGGCTTTCTCTTGACTTTAGAAGTTACTAGTTGAACCATATTGGTTCTGCAGTCTAAATTGCTGAAAATCCTGGCTCCTTAATAAGTATTTTCAAATCTATGTTATATCATAAGCATTAAGAACAAAGTATGACAATAAAATCTTTCCATTCTGTTTCATTATAGTACCTCTTTGTGGACTCCAAGATCGATATAGCCACATATCGGATGAAATGCTCCAGTTCCACACACATAGATGTGAGTTTTATTATAGGGTTGCAGTACTCTGATGAAATTGCACATTCTGTCTATTGGGCATGACAAATGAAAGTATTAGCATGCAATCAAACTTATATTATGCTACTATTTTTTAATTGAATAACTATGAGATACACAGTTACAAGGCTTTCATCAGTCACAAAGTGTTCCAACACCAATCTCTGCACCAGTGCATTTCCCAACAATGTCCCCAGTTTCCCTTTCCCCCAATCCACGTCACTTCAGGGAGTATACACTCATTTTGCATCACTGGCTTTGTAAAGCACATTGATATAGTCAATGTATATGTAAATAAAATTTATTTTGTTCTGTTTCGTTTTAATGTTTTCTATTAATTTCTTTGTTTTACCAGGCAGAGAAGTACACAGAGAGAAAGGGAATGTTTATCTCCTCTCAAAGAATATAAATGGGCGTCAAAGAAGGGTCCAAAATTATCTTCCCGAATTACTTGTAGAACAGAATCTACCATGTTCTGATACTGTCACGCTTATCAATCCCCATATAGGACATGTTCAATATGACACCGTCAGCTATACTAAGCACAGATTCACCATTTCTGTATATATCCAATTCATATTATTCATGTCTTACCACTTTATTTCTAAGGATTTTCAGTGTCAAAGAAACTTTAAGAAATGCTTACTTCTTATTCCAAGTTTCCTTTTACACCCTGAACATGTTTTCTTACACTATCAAATGTTTTAAGAGCTTTTCACCCTTTTGCTCATTTTGCATATGCTTAAGACAAAAAAACATGTCTTTACATTTTCATTATATTAAAGCAATATTTCTTAAAGTCCTCCGGTAGATGACTATTTTGTACAGTGCTGATTTGTCTAATTATGTATTATTTTAGATTTATTTTATTTTACTTGAGTATATATTTGCATAATTATTGAAAACAATATCTTAAACATGGGTTCATTATTTCTGATCAGAGGCCCCCTGAAAAAACACTAAGTTACAGAACATTTTTATACTAAATTGACTCTATCACAGAGAGTGGCAAGTGTTTACTAAGAAGCTCGAGACTACTGATTCAGGAAAAGCCCCATTTCTCCACTTTGAAAGATCATCATCTCCTCACAACTCAGGAAGTGACATGACAGTCATAATTGTTATTTGGAGAAATTTATTAAAAACAAAAACAATAAAATAGACAATGACCTAACTAGCAGGGAAGTTCCTAAAATTAAATGTTTTAAATGCATAAAAGGACTAAATAAAAAAATGTAATATATACTATATAATAATATGCTGATCAATTATTAACTCTTTTCCCTATTTTCATACAATTTAAATATCCCAAAGGTTGATGTGATTTTCCAGTGGATAGCTGTGTCTACAAATCTGTACGAGTTATTCAGTTCTAGTAACCTATCACACTATTTCCCTGAATTAGTGAGATGTTTTCCAAGGACTTATTTATGAAATGCTTTCCCTCTTTCCTACTGAATTGATTTAACGTAAACTAAAAGTATAGGTGAGTACACAATTATCTGACAAAAAAAATTGTTCTGGTCAAAATTGCTTGCAATTAAATTGAAAGTAGTTCTCTAAACAGTAGTTCTCTAGGGAGAGGGGGATAAAAAAATGAGTCTTCTGAGGGAAAGTAAACTAGAAACAGATCATAAAAGATAAATTCTTTAAGTTTAGCCTGGGGCAAATATTTTTGCTAAACCAACACACAAATTTTATAGCTATTTTAAATTTAATTTACAGCTTCATTTTTTATGTCTCAAGATTCTAGTGTTCTTTGTTGTTTTCACACAAAGTTTCATAGCTTTTTTAAAAAAAAAATACTATGAGAAATAATTAACTTGATCTAATTTACTTCGCTACCTGCCTGGCTATTAATGTAGAGTAATTCTATGAGGCATGAAGAAAGATAACTTTGTGAAGCAGCTTTTATAACTTTCCCTGAAAGTTTACTAATTTGTCAGCTATTGCTCAGTTTGGCAGGAGTTGCAAGTAAGCTAACAATTTAATTCAAAAGGAACTATATTCAGTCCATTCAATCTTAGGAAAGTACTTGAATTTCTTCTCCTTTCCCTTTTAATCCTATGTACTAACTCTTTGCCTTAATCCCCACTGGTAGAGACAAATTTGATACCAACATTTTAGTTCTATAAAAGGGCTTCAGTGGGTTAACTCTACCTTGTATTTGTATATGCATTAATTAACAAAATACAAGCCAGAATACGTGTTAAAAAACAATCAACCTATTTGTCCATGTACTAAGACTTTGAATTTCAATTTCTTTCTAGATACCTGGAAAAATATTATCAAACGGAAATACTTGTACTTTCCAGACTTACATAGAGTACAATGAAATCCAATACAACTCTATATATACTTTTGTTAAATAACTGAGAAGCACTAATTTTAATTTGTTTAGGAAAACATGAAGAGATATTTATTTGGAAATCTGCTTGAGGTCTTTTTTTTTTTTTTTTTTGGGTCACACCCGGCGATGCTCAGGGTTTCCTCCTGGCTCTGCACTCAGGAATTACTCCTGGTGGTGCTCTGGGAACCATATGGGATACGGGGATCGAACCCAAGCTGGCACAGGCTGGCTGCAACACTGTATGACCAAAACCCAAATATGAACTTTTTAATTGTATATCTTTGTAATTGTAAAAAATAAAAAAATTAAAAAAGAAAAGATCATAATTTTAAATGAAAGATATTGAGGAATTAGCTCCAACAAGCAATAATAGATTATTCAGTGCATGCTTAGGATAGGCTCAAAGAGAGGTTGAGATAAAATTAAAATAAATGCTGTCCATTGGTGCAGTGGAGGTGGGTTTGGGGTTGACTAGTAGAAACCCATTGCATTCTAGAAATTCAAAAAGTGAATACAAGTACAAAAATAGGCCAGAAATGTGCAATAACACAGAAAAATGTCACAACTTTATCAATACCATTCCCATATATGAGCTATAGCGTCATACAATTAGTGCCGGCTAGGAGAGGCATGGGGATGAGGGGTGTTTGGGAAATGAGGGTCTTTGATGGTGGTGGGAGCACACTGGTGGTGGGATTGGTATTGAATGATGAATGTTTCTAACAACTGTATTGTGAAAAACTTCTTGCTTTTAAATCATGGTGTTTAAATAAAGTAAAAAAATTAAAAACATATTGAGGGATGTGACTATTTAGTAGGTGAACCTTATATATCAAGTTGGATAACTTTGAAAAAAATTCATGCATAAAGCCATGACACAAATTAAGGACATAATTTACATGTACACTTAGGTCTTGAGAGTCTGTAAATCAGTATCAGTAACTCTAAGACATGGGCATTTCAAAATACTAAAACAGGAGCTTCCATATAACAAAGAAATTCTGCTTCTTAGTATCTATCCCAAGGTCCCAGATGCTCTACTTAGAGGAGGGAAAAATAGTTTTGCATTCCTATGTTCACTGCAGCATTATTCACAGAACCTAAAATGTGAAAACGACTAATATCCAAAACCAGAAAACAATGGGCTCGTATAAATTCTCTCTCTTTCTCTCTCTCTGTCTCTTTCACTCTATCTCTCTGTCTCTTTCTCTTTCTCTCTCTCTCTCTCTCTCTCTCTTACACACACACAAGGAATAATACTTGTCTATAAATAAAGAGAAAATCAGGGCTATAAAGATAGTATAGAGAGTGAAGCACATGTCTCATATGTGGTGCCTAGGTTTGATCCCGGTCACACTATATGGTCCATTAAGCCCAGCCAAGAATGATCCGAGAGCACATGCAGAAGTAAACCCTGAACACTGCTGAATGTGCCTTCCCCACAACAAAAAGAAAAAAATAGAAAATCATGCAGTTACACGTGTATTGAATTAGAAAGTAGCATGCTGCATGAGGTTAGCAAGTAGGAAAGGGACAGGTAGAGAGAGTGATCTACTTCAGGTGAGGGATAAAAAGCATATAGTGAAGAAATTTAAAATGTTTGAAGATAACAGATCCTGAAAACTGACTCTCAGATTAGAACTTGGGTGAGGTGGGGATTAACAGTGGAGAGAAGGAACCAGTACCATGGTGGGGTAGGGAAGAGAGTATTCTGGAAAACTGTTGGAACACTTCGACTGCAAAATCCTAAGAAGTGCTAGTATTGTAAATCACAATGCTTAAATAAAATAAGCATATTAAATGAAATCCTTAAATGGCATAAATTTTAAAAAGCAAACCCCAAACATTTAATTAAGAAAATTATACTGGTGACACTCTAAACAATTCTAATATTACTACTAAGTCTTTAGCACAAATAGTAGTATAAAATGTCAAGATAGGGGGGTCAGAGAGATAATCCAGTGAGAATGCACATCTCTTTCATGCACCTGACCCAGGTTAGATCCCACCAGGAGTGATCCCTGAGCACAAAGCCAGAAGAGAGCCCTGAGAACCATTATGTGAATCCAAAAGTCTAAACATTTTTTCATGATAAAAAAATACATTTTTGTACAAAATGATTAAATATATTTATTCATTTGTATTTAGTATTTAATGTTAACTATGTATCTTTCCAATATTAGCAAGTGTATAGATAAATAGTATCTCATAAGCATACAATTCTAGTTAAAGGTACATACTTTTTGGGGGGACAATTTTGCAATATGTATGAAAATACTTAAAAAATTTCCGCCGGCTGGGGGGGGGAGGGAACCGGGGACGTTGGTGTTGGGGAGATGGGCACTGGTGGCGGGATGGGTGCTGCAACACTGTTTGACCAAAACCAAATATGAACTTTTTAATTGTATATCTTTGTAATTTTAAAAATAAAAAATTTAAAAAGAAAAAAATAATAAGAAATTAGCAGAAGGAAAAAGAAAAAAAACATTTTAACAGTAATTCTACTCAGAATCATATGTTCATAATTTTTATTATGTGGTTTTAAATGTACAGTTTCATTTATAATAGTTAAAAAACTGAATATATCCCAAACTTGTAACAATGATGGTTTATGAAATTACATATAAAAGAACATAGAGTGGTAATTAAAAGTAGTTTTATAAAAATAAATTTAGTGACATGGGAAAATGCACCTAAAAATGTGAAGTAAAGAAAAATTAAAGGACTATGTATCCTTTTTCTTTCTGGAATCTAGTTCAAAGCATAAGATTAGAAGATACATCAGGATGACTTGTATATAACTTGCTAACAATTAATAATGAAATTTTTGTTTCAACTTTAGAAATTTTTTATTTTTTTTATTATCACGTGAAACATAAAATTACAAGGTGTTCATAATTGGTTCTTGGTAATACAGTATCCGCACCATCCCTCCACCAGACCACCACCCCCTCAACTTTGGAAATTTTTTAAAAGAATGAATGTAATCATGGCACTTTAGAAATAGCACATTGGTTAACTCTATGAATTTTCTAGTGGACACATTTTGTACTTCTTAAGGAAGAGCTGATGTACAGAGGTGAATCCTCTGCCTTGCTTTGTCTGACCTGCACTGCTTTACCCTTTTTTATAGGCTGATCTAGAGACATTTCTTCATTGATACAAAAATCAAAAAGGATACAAAATGTTACCTCCCCACAATCTCATCACACATTCCTTATTTCGACTGGAATAGGGGCTATGTTGAAGAACAGGAATAGTCTCTTTGTTTCATCCCCCTCTTCCTTCCCATCTCAATTAGCTAATTTCCATTGTGGTAAATAATTTACTTTATTTTTTAGTTATATAGTACCTTAGTGTCTAGGGAAAATCTTTCTAAACACTCATTAATCCTAAATATACTCTTGGGAAGTAGGTAAAAATAAATAGAGGGCAATGTCAAGGTGGTAAAAGATGGCAATAAAAGCACACACTTTTGCAGTCTTCCCTTGCTTAAACCTAGATAATACCAATCAAAAGTGGAATCTGTGTTACTGAAATATTGAAGAGAAAAATGGTTTATGGAATACAGGTCTTCAGAACTTCTATGAAGAATTTAGACCTTAGATTACAGCCCTATATAAGAACACATATTTCCTGGGAAAAAGACTGCTGGATGATTTAGGTCTCGCTTTACATTCTAGCTTTACATTGATAGGAGACATTGAACAATCAATTTCTTTTTTAGTTTTGTTTTTGTTTTTTGCTTTTTAGATCACACTCGGCAGTGTTCAGAGGTTACTCCTGGCTCTGCACTCAGGAATTACTTCTGGTGGTGCTCGGGAACCATATGGGATGCGGGAGATCAAACCGGGTCAGGCCGTGTGCAAGGCAAATGCCCTCCTTGCTGGACTATTGCTCCAGCCCTTTTTTACTTTTGTTTTGTTTTGTTCTGCAATTTCTTTTATTTCTGGCCTCAGTTTTGTCATCTGGAAAATAAGAGATAATAATAAAATCTAGCAAAGAGTATTTGTTATAAGAATTAAATGAGATTATAAATGCAAATCTTTGAAATTAGTTATTGGAACACAGTGAATACAAAAAAGTGTTAGTGAATGTTATTAATGCTAAATATTGAGATATTAGTTAATTTATTAGCTAATTAGTTAATTTATTTTATTTATTGTCTACCAATTTGCAGTCACACTTGGACTTGGCTTTGAGATCAGTCATCACTTCTGGTGGTGCACAGCATATGCTGTGCTACTGATCAAACCAGAGCCAGTCACATGTAAGACAAGTGCCTGACACTGTTACTATCTCTCCAGTGCCCACCAAACCCTACATGATTAACTATACAACATAGAAAGTCAAACACTGTCCCATGTGTCTAATCCTGAGTAGAGTAGATGTGCATAAAGGTCCAAAGTTGCTATCTCTCATATACAATTAAATGGGAAAAACAAGTTTCATCTCTGAGACTGTATAGCTGTCAGATATCATCTGTAGAAAACTTTACCACCCAGTAATTCTCATTACTGTATAATAGTAATAAGTGAACACATTTAAATGAGAGTGTAGCTGCAATTAAAATCTTCTCTATTTGACCTTTAATTTAGTCTTTATCTACTTCAAGGGAAACTAATCATTACTTTATAGGAATAAAAATGTTGTATTTCACAGGAAGACTTAACTATTTACTTCGTTATATACCTCATTATATACTCAATAGATAAAAATGAAAAAGTGCATACTATTTATAAAATGTTTTTACTATTATTCCAAAAAGTAGTTTGGAGACTTTCCTAACCAACTTTCAGTTTTTCCTCACAAACTAAAACATTATTGATGATTTTTCAGACCTAGGAACCTATAGATGGGATATATAACAGTAAAATGATTAGAGATATGGGAGGAAAAGAATATTCTAGAATAGTGGTTTTTTACTTTTATTTTTAAAATTATATGTGAACATGTTTCCCTATTGGCAAGCTACCCGTGTCGTATTTGATGTGCCAGATACCAGTAACAATTATAGACCTCATTCCCATGACCTGATGGAATGGTTTGAGGCTCTTTATGTTCCTGGAACAAGCAGGTGTCCTTGGGCTCTACTTGCATGAGACAGGTTATATGGAGATGTTACTGGTGCCCGCTCAAGCAAATCGATGATGAATGGGAAGACAGTGATACAGTGACAGTGATTAACAGATTTTATCTAATATAAATGTTCCCGAATTTTCCACATGCGGACTCCACAGTTTGTCAGAACTCCAGCCAGCAGAATAGCTCAGCACAAGCCGGCATTATCAGAGTCCCAACCTACAACAGTCTTTTCAAGCCCAGCCCAAAGTATGCCTGATCCAGACACTCACATGCAAGGGGCAGAGCTGCCACGGACTCTCGCAGTGCCCAGCTGATCACGAGGCACCGGGAGGGGAAAGCAGGTTCTAGCCCTGGCCCGCCATCCCAGCAGAACCTCACAGATGCCTCCCCACCATGAGGAACCCCCACACCATGAGAGCTGCCATTTCCACATCTAAACTCCCCAGCTCGACAGAGCTCCACTTAGCAGAAGAGCTGATCATAAGCCCAGCTCACAGGGCTGCTTTGCGGCTACACGGTTCATCAATAAATGCACAAGACAAGAGGCGACTACAAGAGTAACCCACCCACACAGCAGAGCCTGGAATGCTACCCATGTTGTATTTGATATACCAAAATAACAATTATAGACCGCATTCCCATGACCTGATGGAATGGGTTGATGATCATTATATTCCTGGAGTGAGCGGATGCCCTTGGGCTACACTAGCATGTGACAGGATGTATGGAGATGTTACTGGTGCCTGCTCGAGACAATTGATGAACAATGGGAAGACAAGTGTTAGAAGTGATACAAGTGATATATGTTCCTGAGGAGATCACACTTAATATTAAATATAACACTAGGCAAAATCATATATTTCATTCTTGTTATGTTTTGATGATTTGCTTTTTCACTACATTGTAAAGGTTGTACTTTGATGACATCTATATCCCTCATTATATGAAAAGCTCCAATAAAGCAGATAATAAATTAATCTCACGTATAATAAACACATGTTTTGTGTCTTAATTACTGTTGAATGAATGAACAAGAGTGCTGTTTAGGATTCTTAGAATTTTTAATCATCCCCTTAAGTATTTATTAGCTATTATGTGGCATCTTTCATTTTTCTCACATTAGCAATGGGATGCATTTTTATTGAATTATGCTTTTACAGAAAACTTACTATTTTTATGAAATGTGACACGATTCTCAGCTAAATACAATAGGTTGCATTTAGAGGTTGTTTTAGAGAATGCTGCAGAAAGCCTCAAGTTTTCTATGCTTCTAGGGCCAGGATACTTTTCTTCATAATATTCTTGAATTACATCCAGGAACTGACATACTTTGCAAAAAAAAAGTACTTCTCACTATCAGCACAGTGCAAAATATCAGTGCAAAACACAGAGCATCTGGCCTGAATCAGAGAACTCTGATGAGAAGTGGCGTTATAACCCAGCATTGCTCAGTCATTGCTGAAGATAAAACAGGAAAGGCAATTTGGGGAGAGGATGCAGGACAACTTGTACAATGTAATCCAGACAGGATTCCCCGAAGAAGAGGAGGTTAATCATATGATGTCGATCTAGAGGTCTTCTATATTTCTCCATTTAGCTGAAATTACGATTCTGTACAAGTCTTCCCCAACTTAAGCATTTAACGTTTTTTAAAATAATTACACTTACATTATTTTCAGTCCTTGTACCAGAAATATTCTTATTCATTTTCTATCCTCAATAATTAAAATTTAAGAGCTTTCTAAATATTGTAAACTTAACGGAGACTCAAATTAAATATCAGTTCTACAATTTCCATGTTCAAAGAACAGATAATCCAATTTAGTGTATTTAATTATTATGTATTCAAATGAAAAATACCTCAACTTAGAAATATTACATTTTCCTATGGTTTATTTTAATAATAAAATGCATTTCCAAGATTATGATAAAATATAATATTGAATTAAAACTTTAGAAACACAGTAATGCTAAATTTATAATAATAATTTCATTCTTTTTGCAAAGAAGACTAATATTCAGTTTACAACATAGAATTTATACCATTTAGTGTTTGCACAGATATACTAGTATAAGATCAAAATGCATTAACTCCATTGATTAAATAAACACAATATAAATATTTATTAACATATCAGTTCCAATTAACAAAACATTTTTACAACCTCTTACTTACATTGGAATCTTTCCCAGCCAATTTGCATAATTCCACTCGTTCCTTTGCAGCAGGCCAATAAATCTGTAAAACATTTAAAGGTGTGTTATAATTTAAATATCTAAAATATCCCACAATTCTAATTAGAAAAGTCCATATTTGAAATTAAAGAATGTAGATCAAACCTAAGGCATATTTTTATTTATTTATATTTTTAAAGTATTTTATTATACCACCATGAGATATAAAATTACAAAGATGTTTATATTTGGGATTTGAACATACAGTGTTCCAGCACCCATCCCTCCACCAGTGCCCATTCTCCCACCACCAACATCCCAAGTTCCCTCCCCCTCCCCAGCCTGCCTACATGGCAGGTTCTTTGTTCTTTCCCTTCTCTCTATCTCTCTTTCCTTCCCTTTCAGATTGTGGATTGAAGAACATACATTAAATGGTTGTCATGTGTATCATTTTGCCTCTATTTAATGCTCAGTTCTAAGTTGGCATTAGTACCCTCTACAATTGTTAGCACACTGTTCCATTTTTGTCTTACCTAGCCTCTGACTCCCACACATTTGTGATAATTTCCACCATTAACAAGACCTCCTGATACATGTTTCACTTGACCTTGAATATTGGTATCATAATATGTACACATATATTTATGCCATGCAAATAATTGTAGTCTTCATGATATTATACCTAGAGAACCCTAAACTCTCTACCATAAAACTCCTAGAAACAATAGACACATATAGTTGAGTGGCAGGATACATAATCTACACCCAAAAGTTGGTGGCTTTCCTATATACAAATAACAAAAGAGAAGAAAGGGATATTAAGGGAAACAATTCCATTACAATGGTGCCACAGAAAATCAAATACCTAGGTATCAACTTAACCAAGTGTGTAAAGGACCTGTACAAAGAAAACTACAAGGCACTTCTCCAAGAGATAAAAAGGACACAAATAAATGGAAACAGATTTCCTGCTAATGGATGGGGAGAAGCAACATTGTCAAAATTGTAATACTCCCATCCAAGTACTAACCAAGCCTGACCCTACTTAGCTTCCGAGATCAGGCGAGATAGGGCGCATTCAGGGTGGTATGGACGGAGTGATAGCCCAGTGGGGCGTTTGCTTTGCACGCGGCAGGCCTCTGGCGGCCCGGGTTCGATCCCCGGCATCCCATATGGTCCCCCGAGCACCGTCAGGACTAATTCCTGAGTGCAGAGCCAGGAGTAACCCCTGAGCATCGCCCGGGTGTGACCAAAAAAGCCAAAAAAAAATTGTAATACTCCCTAGAGCTCTGTACAGATTCAATGCAGACCCTATAAGTATACCCATGACATTCTTCAAATAAATTGACCAAAAAATCCTGAAATTTGTATGGAATAATAAACTCCAAAAGGATAGCTAAAGCAATTCTCGGGAAAAAGAAGATGGGAGGCATCACTTTTCCCAACTTCAAACTGTACTATAAGGCAGTAGTAATTAAAAGAGCATTGTATTGGAATAAAAATTGACCCGTGGACCAATGAAATAGAATTGAGTATCCTGACACCCAATCTCAAACACATGATCATTTAATCTTTGATAAAGAGGGAAGAGTCCAAAATTGTGTAAGGAAAGCCTGTTCAACAAGTGGTGTTTGGAAAACGGAGCAGCGGCATGTAAAATTGAATTTGGACTCTGTCTAACACCATGCACAAAAATCAGATCAAAATGGATTAAAGATCTCAATGTCATACTTGAATCTATAAAGTACATTGAAGAAAATATAGGAAAAACCCTCCACGACATTGAAGCTAAAGGCATCTTCAAAGGTGAAACATCACTAACAAAGCAACTAGAAGAAAAGATAAACATATGGGACTACATGAAACTAAAAACTTCTGCACCTCAAAAGAAACAGTGACCAAGATACAAAGACAGTCCACAGAATGGGAAAGAATATTCACCTAATACCCATCTGATAAGGGCTTAATATTCAGGATATATCAGACACTGGTAGAACTTTACAAGAAGAAAACAAACAACCCCATCAAAAAATGGGGAGAAGAAATGAACAGAAACTTCAACAAGAAAGGAATTCGAATGGCCAAAAAACATATGAAAAAATGCTCATCATCACTAATCATTAGAGAGATACAAATCAAAACAACAATGAGATATCATTTTACACCACAGAGACTGGCACATATCCAAAAGAGCAACATCAACAAGTGCTGGTGTGGATGTGGTGAAAAGGGGACACACATCCATTGTTGGTGGGAATGCCGGCTGATACAGCCTTTCTGGAAAACAATATGAGATTCCTCCAAAGATTAGAAATTGAACTCCCATTTGAACCAGGCATACCACTCCTGGGAATATACTCTGGGAAGCTTAAAATATGCAGCGGAAACACCACTCCTACTTTTATGTTCATAGCAGCATTATTCACAATAGCCAGAATCTGGAAGCAATCAGAGTGCCTGAGAATCGATGACTGGATAAAGAGCTTTGGTACATCTACACAATGGAATACTATGCAGCTGTTAGGAAAAATGAAATTATAAAATTTGCCTATAAATGGATGGACATGGAGAAGACCATGTTGAGTGAAATTAGGCAGAAGGAGAGAGACAGATATAGACAGATATAAAAAGGCATATTTTTAACGACAGAAGTTAGGATTTTGAATAATTTTTAAACATTTTAAATAGTTTCCAAGAAACCATAGAAAACATTTAAAATTAACACAGCTCAGGAGCTGTGTTATGTACCTTGATTTTTTGTACCTTTGATTTTTTCCTATGAATTCAGTACTAAATGATACAATATATTCAGAGTCATATTTTATTACTGTGATATCAATGAAACCCTATGTTAGCATTTGCTTATATAAGAAATTATTCTCTTCTCTCCTTTTTCTGTTACCTCAGAGTACTAGTGTATAATAAATATTAGATATAAGATTTGAGAATAGGTATCTGTCACAAAAGCTTAAAATTTATCACTTTAAAGAGCAGTGTTGATTTGTCGGCAACATTTGATATCTGTTAATTTTCTAAGCATATTTGTTTATCAAATTATGCATTCTATGTGACAGAGTCTATGTGTCACTATATTTACCCTCATTTTCAAGTCAGAAAACTTAATATAAAGCTGTTAAATGATATGTCAAGGACAGGAAGTTAGTCCACAAAAGAGCCAAAACAGGACCTAGAATCTCCCACCTCCTGATCTGCAAGTCATCGTCAACCACTATATACTGGGTATTCTACAAGCCAAAGATTAAGTTTAAGGACAACAAACTTCTTGGTTGGTAGATTTTAGTCATGCTTTGAACAGTCTTGATTTATAATAAAGGTTTTGCTACAACTTTTCAACTAACTTTAGAAATTCTATCAGGAAACTTTTGAAAAATAAGGTTCAAACAATCATATTGCTCCATCAACTACAGGCAAGAAGGAACAAGAAAAGCAAGTTCTGAGTTGCTAATAATGTTACACATGTTCCCAACAAACTTTTATTGTGTTTCTTACCAATGTTAGCAGAAAATGTTTTATTAGGTAAGAAAAAAGGAAAATAACCTCAGGGAATACATTTAAATAGATCTGTTAAACCTGGAATTAACATGTGATTTAGAAGGCACTAGTATTTATATGATATTATCTGATGGTAAAATTTTAGGTTTTTATGTCTGTGAAGAAGGAACAGACTATTACACTCAAAACTCTCATAATTGACAGAAACAGATAAATTACTGAAGCTTTAAATAAAGTAGAATTGTTCACTTACAAACACATTTGAACAATATACAAATCACAATCACAGGTGTACAGAAACAACAAAATTGAATCAGAAATAAGTTCAAATTATAAACTTACTTTAAAAACGCAATTTACTCAGAAACAGCTTAAAATACTGCAATTTTACTTCTATAAAATTTTGTATGTTAACAAGTAGTAAAATGTAAATGAAACTTCAGCAATAAAAATCTAGGTGGAAATCAGTCATTCATTATTCAATACTGTATTTCACAACTGCGTATTTCCCATAATAGTAAGGTTCTTTCAAGATAAAATTTAAAATTTTTAAGATAAATATATATATATGTAGATTCATTAATTAAGTGAAAAGTGTTTCAAAATCATAATAGAGAAAGATAAACTATCCAGAGAAAGCTTAAGCTGATATTAAGAAATGAATTATTTACCAAATCTTAATTTTATTCTATATGGTATATTTTTCAGATATCAGATATCAGATATGACCGGGTAGCTTGCCAGGCTCTGCTGTGTGGGTGGGATACTCTCAGTAGTAGGCTCTCATTTACTGATGAACTGCAACGGGAGAGATCTGCTTTTCTCTTGGGTGGAGCTCTGATGAGCTGTGGATTCCGGATGTTGAAAATGGTGGCCCTCGTGGTGTGGGGTTCCTCTGGCTTCTTGCAAGGCTCTATTGGGATGGCAGGCCAGGGCTAGAACCCACCTTCCCTCCCAGGTGCCTCATGATCATCTGAGCACAGGGAGAGCCAGTAGCAGCTCTGCCCCGTGTGTCAGAATTATACTACCAAAAAAAAAAATCTAAGTAGGTAGTATAGAAGTATCTGATATGCCAAAACCAGTAACAATTATAGACCTCATTCCCATGACCTGAAGGAATTATTTGAGGCTCTTCGTGTTCCTGGAGCGAGCAGATGCCCTTGGGCTACACTAGCACACGCAGGATGTATGGAGATGTTACTGGTGCCCGCTCGAGCAAATCGATGAACAACGGGAAGACAAGTGACAAGTGACAAGTGATGGTATATTTTTGGGTATTTAATACAGTATTAGCACAAGTAAGAGCCCAGAGGAATAGGTCGGTCATAGAACACTTGCCTTGAAGATACTGAAGCCCTGAGTTAGAATCCTAGCAACAAAATAAAATATTTAAAAATATAAAACAAGCAAGTTAGGCCAATTGACAATAATATGCCATTAACCTAAAACTATGAAGTCCTACATAAATGTATAGTAAAATTAAAATCATTGCAACTGGCAGGAATTGAAGGATATTTTTCAAATTATGTTGGTACTTGCTTATTTAACCCACCAGTAATGGAAAATACTAAACTGTATTTTATTTTTCCCTTTTAAAAACAGTACTTTGGTTTATTTTCAACATTTTTTATATTTGAGCTTATAAGTTTAAGATGTACTATACTTTTTAGTTGATTGTAGTGAAATATAAATAATAAAAATTTCTGTCTTAGCCCATTTAAGTGCACAATTAGTATTATTAGGCATATTCACCTAGTGCAACCAATCTCCAGAATTATTTTAGCTTACAAAATCTAGACTTTGTATATTTGGACTCTTAATATTATAGTGAATTTTCAAAGGACACTTTGGTATCCTTGTACTGTAAATAAGTCATACACAGAGCACATGTGTATGCATTAATAATTTTTATCCTTTGCTCACTTGAGTTGTCCTTCAACTAGATTAATATTTTAGTCATTACACTAAGTAGATATCATTCTTTTGGTTTGTAAGATGAAATAATAAAAACATTTTAGATGTAAATTGAATAAAAATTCTTAAATTTTGTTTGTACATGAATATCGTAACATCATTAATATTAAGATAACAGAATAATAAAAGGCAAAGTCAAGAAATACCATAATAGGGTTTCATTTCATACTTCAAACAGTAAAAAGGTCAACTGAGTTAAAGTTTAAATTATGACTGAAAATTTTGCTTCTAGAGATGATTTTGAAGTTTAATGATGTGACTCATGTTCAATCCAGAGTTCAGTGTTTAGCACTGTGTATCTCCCTACACGTCCCCAAACACACCCTAACACAACCAGGTATAGATCTAGTAATTTCTGAGCAGCAGTAGCCTTAGTACTGACTGAGTTCTCTGTCCCAAATAAACTTAATAGTAATGAATACTAATACTAAATTTCGGCTAAAATGACAGTATAGTAAATAGGCACTTATCTTGCACACAGACAAGATTCAGGTTGGTTTAGTCTCCAGGACCCAATATGGTCCCTCAAGCCCTGTCTGGAGTGATCCCTGAGTACAGTGTCAGGACTAAACAGTGTGCTCAAATCACTTCTAAGCACTCTCCGATGAGGATCAAGAACCAATAAATAATCGAATAATCTTTAAATAAATGTAGATTGATTTCCAATTGGTGGGAATTATTTACAGATGGAAAAGATACAGGAGCACTCATTATATGATTGTTGAGATGTCGCTTGTCATTTGTCTTCCCGTGTTGTTCAACGATATGCTTGAGTGGGAGCCAGTAACTTCTCCAATTGCTGGGAATGAGGTCCATTATTTTTACTGTTTTTGGCATATGAATACACCACGGATAGCTTGCCACACTCTGCTGTGGATCTGGGTTTACCCAGGGGGCGATTCTTTTCTGTGCCAGACTATCAACCATCCAGTGCTCACAGGGTAGAGCCCTGAGTGTAGACAAGCCTGTCTCCTGTCAGCCACCTGCCAATGCAGCTGGGCACTACAGCCACACCCGCAACACCTCTGAGGGGTAGGATGATTGTACACTCTGCTCAGCGAACACTCAAGCAGTTAAGGGGGAATCAAAATGTTCCTCCATAGTCCCCAATTATGCGCCATGTTTGTTTTACATTATTAAATGTCGCCATAGTCCCACTTCTGCACCACATTTGTTTTACATGTTTACATTATTTGTTCTTAACAGTTTCAGCTTTATTTCAATAGTTATACTTAGCTTAATAGTTTCAACTGTAGTCATGATTTAGGCATTGGTAACTAAAGCAGTAACTGAAAATTCTTTTTTTCTGTTTGCAAAGGAATAAGATACTTTAAAAGATATTTTAAATGGTTCTTTTAAACATTTTCAGTAGAGTTATAGGCCACATAATTATAAATAGAATTGTGTAATTTAACCAATTAAATACAAATCATACACGTCAGAATACCCAGTTTATGATTAGAAAACAAATGTACAAAGCAACACAATACTGAGGATTATCATAATACTGAAGTTTAATTTAATGAATCTTTAAATTTTGTTGTAACGCATTATTCTTCAAAATGTATCCCACTTTACATCATTATATTGAATAATATGAAATCTATAACTTTTTTAAAATGTAAGATATATTTGGATCATATTTATTTTAAATGTTTAATAGTGTTATAAATTAATTTTACTTGGTAAGATAACAACATTCAAGTCTTAAAAATAAAAATTTACTGAAATTATATATGGCTTATTTTGACAGGATACTATCAAGAAATTTGGAATCACAGAATTACCTTAATTATAACAATCTAGAGCTATGTGATTGCCTTCCAGACTATAAACAATTTTTAAAAGAAAAATAATCATTGAAGTTATGCCGATATTAAAAGATAGCATTTTAATTATAATTTATGTATGAGAGTTTCTAATTTTCGACAACTAGAAATTAGAATAAAGGTTTGTTTCAATTTTTTCTTTAATTCCTTGACAATTAAAAAAAAAAGAATTCTATTCTTCTGAGTTCAACCTAAAAACAAAACCAAACAAAAAGTAAAAACAGAAAACCCATATATATAGGTTTGTCCGAAATATGCTTAAGAAACATTTTTTCTGTTCTTAACAATATTTTGAAGAATTATGGTATGACATCATTTTTTCTACTGAAATATAAAACCTTTCCTCACTTCTATATATATTTCTCACAATAGCTGTGTATTTATGTGTGTTTATGTGTGCTTATGTGTGTGTACATTGTTAGGAGTGGGTGAACCTACACTAAAGCAGGCTTACATAAAATCCAATAGGAATCTGATATGCTTTTCATTGTCAAGTCTGGGCATTTTGAGAATGCCTCCACTTGGGCAGACATCATGCCTCACACTTAAAAGTACAGTATTCTATAACTGTCCATTTATCAGCTAATATGAATATCTTGAGAAAGAAATAATATTGTCTCTGTGACTTTAATTCCTCAACAGTGGTATGGTATACATATTGGTTTGTACTTATTGAGTTGCAAATGCAGTAACATGGCAATTTAAGAGCTACATTATTAGCAAATCAAAACAAATGCAGCTATATTCCTTTTTCAGAGAGTTGGGAAAATACTTTTCAAAGAAAGGCATAGCAGGAGAAGGAATGCCACTCGCAAAACTTTCATTTTAAATGTCCTGAAATCCTCCTACAGAAATCTAGTTTTTAACGAACAAGTTGTTATATACCAAGTACAAGCTTTAAAATGGTCATTTTCTGATGAGTAGTTTTTGAAGCTATAAAATTTGATATAAAATTTGTAGAAAGGTTGTTTTTCCACAACAGAGAATAAAGATCAGAAATTAAACAAATTTATAAGAACCAAAAATTACTCTCAGTATAATTATTTGGGTACTAAATGAGTAATTTTATCACTGCTAAACAATTAGGGATAAATATATTCTAATTTCATGCTAATTTTTAGATAAAATTGATAATTAAAAATAATGTGGAATTCTCCCTGGGGTGTGCGGATGGCCACGTGGGCACCTGGGGTCGTGGTAGAGCCCCAGGCCTCATCCGAAGGTGGAACTACAACCCTCAGAAATCTGAGTGGAAGCGGAAGTAAACAAACATTTTGAATTCTCACACCAGCCTGTCTCCGCCTCAGTTATTCTCCCTGGGATGTGCGGTTAGCCAGCTGGGCGGCAGCTCACGAGGCCGCTTATTAATACAAAAAACTAGGAAATTCAACACCGAGGGAAGGTAATACCCTCAAGAAAAAAGAAACAGTACACTAGAGGAATCTATCCCTGAACACCGCCACACCATGGGGAGACAACACAGATCCCCAGTTCAAAGAACAGATGAAGGAATCAACCCTGAAGACTCAAAAAAGAATGCAGATGTGCATGATATCTCTGACAATGAATTTAAAAAAGAAGTTGGTAGGATGTTTAAAGAGCTCAACGAAAAAAATGAAGCAGATGTCCAATAAAATACAGGAGAACATAAACAAGGCAGTTGAAAGGGCAGTCAATAAATTACAGGAAGAAATGAGAGCAGAAATGAGAACCATGCAAATATAAATATCATAGCTTAAAAACTCATTAGATGAAATGAAAAACACAGTAGGGGCTCTCAACAGTAGGATGACAGCAGTGGAAGAGAGAATCAGTGAGAGTGAAAATCAGCTGCAGAAAGCACTCAGAGAACTACATAAGATGGAAAAA
>JAJIBD010030614.1:0-10056 GCA_021461705.1 Cryptotis parvus | reverse complement strand
CTCTCTCTTCCCCCTCTCTCTCTCTCTCCTTTTTCTCTCCCAGGGTCCCACACATGCAAGGCAAATTCTCTACTGCTGAGCCACAGTCCGTGCCCCCAAGTTCACGAATTCTTCACTAGCATCTCTGTTCTGATCTTTATTTTTTTTATTTTATTCTTATTTTTTTTTTTTTTTTGCTTTTTGGATCACACCCAGCGATGCTTAGGGGTTACTCCTGGCTCTGCACTCAGGAATTACTCCTGGCAGTGCTCGGGACCATATGGGATGCCGGGATCGAACCCAGGCCGTCATGGGCTGGCCGCGTGCAAGGCAAATGCCCTACCCGCTGGGCTATTGCTCCGGCCCCTCTGTTCTGATCTTTAGACCACCCAATGATTAAGGAAAAATCAGAGCTGTACTTTCCGTTTGGAGTTGGAGATACAGTTCAGTGGTAGGACACTTGTTTGGCCATACATGAGGCAATAGATCCTTTGCCAAAAAAAAACAAAGCCTTCTGTTTCTTTTTTATGTCTTATTTGCTGAAATCCAAGGCTTTCTATTTCTTTTTTGAGTTTCCATGTCCCCCTCGGTTCCAGGCATGTTTGTAGTTGCTCAGTGAAGCATTCCCTGATTGCTGCCTGCTTCTGGCACTGTTCTATTGTCTTTCCTCCCTGCACATCGATGATTATTGGCTCCATGAGTCATTTTCTTTCTTTTTTTTAAATTTTGTTTTTGGGGCCACACCCAGCAATGCTCAGGGATTACTTCTGGCTCTGAACTCAGGAATCACTCCTGGTGGTGCTCAGGGGGCCATTTGGGATGCTGGAGATCTAACCGGGTTGGCCATGTGCGAGGCAAACGCCCTCCCCATGGTGCTATTGCTCTGGCTCCTTGATGAAGCCCTTTTTGATCAGAATCTGGACACCATGTAGCAGCATAGCGTGTTGTGAGACCCTGAACTTGGCCTGGCAGCCTTCCTGGATGCTGCTTTGTTGGGAAAGGGGTTAGCGTTACTGCAGGGTGGGATGAGGCTTGGCTACCCGGTTTGGGAGGGTGGGATAAAGGAGTGAGGGGAGGTGGGTGGAGTTCAGCACCTGCATCACCTTCCCTGGGGAGGGAGGTTCTGAGGAGGAGAATACCTTCTGGGGAGGGAGCAGAAAAGCAGGCTAGTCTCTGCTTTGTATTCCTATGCTTTGGGGCCACTAGCAGCTGTGTCTTTCCTTCCTTCCCTCCCCTACCTCCCTCTCTCCATCCCTCTCTCCATTCCTCCCTTCCTCCCTCCTCCTTCCCTCCCTTCCTTCTTTTCTCCCTCCCTCCCTCCCATCCCTTCCTCCCTCCCATCCCTTCCTTCCTTCCTTTCTCTCTCTCTTTCTTTCTTTCTTTCTTTCTTTCTTTTTCTTTCTTTCTTTCTTTCTTTCTTTTCTTTTCTTTCTTTCTTTCTTTTCTTTCTTTCTTTCTTTCTTTCTTTCTTTTTCTTTCTTCCTTCCTCTCTCCCTCCCCTCCTCCTTCCTCTTCTTTCTTCTTTCTTTCTTTCTTCTTTCTTTCTTTTCTTTTCTTTCTTTCTTTCTTTCTTTCTTTCTTTCTTTCTTTCTTTCTTTCTTTCTTTCTTTCTTTCTTTCTTTCTTTCTTTCTTTCTTTCTTTCTTCTCCTTCCTCTCCCCCTCCCTCCTCCTTCTCTCTCTTTCTTCTTTCTTTCTTTCTTTCTTTTCTTTCTTTCTTTCTTCTTTCTTTCTTTCTTTCTTTCTTTCTTTCTTTCTTTCTTTCTTTCTTTTCTTTCTTTCTTTCTTTCTTTCTTTCTTTCTTTCTTTCTTTCTTTCTCCCTCTCTCTCTCTCTCTTTCTTTCTTTCTTTCTCTCTCTCTCTCTCTCTCTCTTTCTTTCTTTCTTTCTTTCTTTCTTTCTTTCTTTCTTTTTCTTTCTTTCTTTCTTTCTTTCTTTCTTTCTTTCTTTTTCTTTCTTTCTTTCTTTCTTTCTTTCTTTCTTTCTTTCTTTCTTTCTTTCTTTCTCTTTCTTTCTTTCATCTTTCACTGCATTATCCCTCTGCATTATCCCTTCTCATGTGGCTTTATATAGGGTTTTTAGCACTAGTGAGTGGGAAGAATGAAAATAGATTTAGATCATAGAGTCCACATTTCTAGGAGTTTAAAGCCCAGAGATGACGCTCACCAGAGGCTCTAGTGCCACATAGCAGGTGTCTTCTTGTTCCTCCCCTGGAAACTGAGGCAGGGCTCCCTCTCGTGACAGGAACTCACAGCTTCATGGAAGGCAAACTGGGGAGTGGTATCTTTACCCAGCGAAGGGCAGGAGGAGCAGGGTTGGGGGAGCTTCCTGGAGGAGTGAAAAAAAACCCCCACAAGACTGCTGACCCCTAAACGAGTTGGGCAGGTTTCCAGCAGAGAGCCAGTCAGAGGGCAGACAAGAAGGAGTGGGAAGAGCAGGTGGCAGGAAGTCTAGAGAGCTTGGAGGACTGAGCACCCCAATCTCACATCTCACATAGAGGGACTTGTTCAGGCTCTACGGAGGAGGAGCCTGGGGTGGGTGTCTAAGAACTGACATCAATATGGTCATGACAGGTGTGTGCTGGTCTCTGACCCAGGGCTAAGGCAGGGGAGATACAGGGCCAGTACTGGGAAGTTTTAGAGAGGGAGAAGGGGGTTAACAAGCCGCCAAACTGCCAACGCATTCCGGGTGTATTGATGTGTGACTGAAAACTTGACCCTTTCCCCCAAAGGGTTAGGCAGGTTCCCTTCCTTTCTGGCCAGAGCCCACAGACAACACACCTGACCTCCTCCCCCCACATAAATGTGCCCAGGCTCACAGCTGAGCCTCAGCAAGCTGCCAAGCCTCCAATCTGCCGAAGCCTTCCAATATTTACAGCCCAGTAGGATCACAGCAAATTTGATGTGAAAAAATTGTGTAGAAGTCCACCAAGCTCAATGAGCAGAAACAATGACCCAGAAGGTTCCACTAGCACCAAACAGCTCAGTAACGCCTCAGACAATGACGTTAGCAACACCATTCTGAGATCTATCAATCAGTCACCATAAATTAACTGCTACTGATCTATTTTTAGATAGTTCCATTTAACTTCTTTGTTGTAGCAAGCACCAAGGAGTAAATTTGTTATATGCCGGCTAAGGGGGGGCAAACTGGGGACATTGGGGGAGGGAAGGTCGCGCTGGTGGTAAGAGTTGGAGCTGGAACATTATGTGCCTGAAACAACAGTATTATGAGCAACTTTGTCAATCATGATGTTATAATAAAGACTAAAAGGGAGGGAGAATTGATGGTACTTACTTGGATATAGGAAAGGAAAGAGGGGAGGAATTAGACACAGTCTTGGGGAGGATGGGGCAGCTACCAAAGTCAGGGAACGTCTTTCCCTTGGGAAGGAGAGCGAAGGGGTTCCAGCACCAATACTTTCTCTAGGCCCTTGTGAATGATGCACCAAGTCACAATTTTGGGAAGTTCTTCTCTGAGCTGTCTGCAATGTCAGGTCAACTGCATCAAAAGGTTGCTGCTAGAAGAAAAACAGCTTAGAGGTAGCATGTTGCAGTTTTCAAACAGTGAGCAGCTGTGGTCAGTGTGTGGGCGAAGAAACAGAGGGCAGGCAGCTCTGAATAACTCAGATTGCTCCTAGACGCAGTGCTCCTTGTGATGCTCCTTCACCGTCTCTTTGATAAGAAGACCTAAGGCTCTAGCTGCCAGCCACGGCCTCCCGTAAGGAAGGCTTAGGGTTAGCCTTGAGTGTTCGCTTTGCATTTAGGTTTTGAATAGTGGTGGTTAGTAGCAGAATAGCTTAATTCAGAGCTACCCAAATCATTCAGGTGATAAGGGTAGCTTTGAATGGTTTAGTGACACTTATTTTTTTTTAAAGTTTTATTGTACCGCAGTGAAACATACAGTTACAAAGGTGTTTATAATTGGTTCTTGGTAATACAGTATTCCAGCACCCATCCCTCCACCAGTGCCCATCACCACCACCAGTATACCCACACCCTCCTGCCCTAGGCTGCCTCAGCAGGTACCCCCTTTTCCTCTCTTTCTCTCTCTGTCTCTCTGTCTCTGCATCTCTCTCCCCTTCTTTTACATTGCAGTTAGCCCTGCAGACATTTAGGGTTTATCATGTAAGTCTCTTTGTGTACACATTCAATGGTGAGTTCTATTCTGACATTACCATTGCCCACACTCAGTAAAAATTGGTATATTTATATCCCATTAATGAATGCAGTCATTCTATATCTGTGATGACACTTGTTTTTGCAGGAGAGGCCCTCACTTGGCGGTGCTCAAGGGCTGTTTCTGGCTCTACGTTCAGGAGTGACTCCTGACGGTGCTCAGGGGATCATTCATGGTGTGGAAATTGAACCAGCATCGTCACTGCATGCAAGGCAAGTGCTTTTCCTCCGTTCTAAATCCTGATTTTGGTTTGAGGATAGAAATCCCTGTGAACTGGGCCGGTGCGATAGCCCAGCGGGTAGGGCGCTGCCTTGCACGAGGCTGGCCCCTGCCGCCGGGTTCGATCCCGGCATCCCATATGGTCCCCAAGCACCGCCAGAGTAATTCCTGAGTGCAGAGCCAGGAGAAACCCTGAGCATTGCCGGGTGTGACCAAAAAAGAAAAAAAGAAATTCCTGTGAACGGGTGCCTGACAAAGTACTTAGTACCCACCAGGAGCTCTGTGAGTATCTGATGAATAGATGAAGGAAGGAAATCCGTCCAGGAGGCAGTCTGGGTTGGGGGAGAGTGCAAGGCTGGAGAGCGTTTGGAGACCAGGTTGCTATAGAAACAGGCCCACATTTTGTGGGTGCAGAAGGTATTAGTTAGGGTCTGCTTACTGGTGTCAAAAAATTTCCCGAGAGCATATTGCTTCTGCCCGTTGAGGTCCTGGTATGGGGACAGAGGGGTTTCTCCTGGCTGGCCACGGAGCTCACTGTTGCCCTCTCGTGGTCAGTCTCACCTCTGTCTCTGCAGGGCTGAGTCACGCAGACAGCGCCAAGGCAGGGTCCCGCAGGCTCCCAGGAACCAGCTGGTGTGTGAACAGGAACGCTCTCACCGGCTCCCGCCCTTGACCTATCCATCCCTACATGGACACTAGGAAGACCCAGGGAAGGCCTGTGTCTCTCCAGAATCCATGAGGAACACTAGGGCTGCAGTCCCTGCTCTCCGAGGCCAGTTCCTCAGGACAGATCCTGGAAGGACCCTGTAGCTCCTCAGCCTTTCCTCAGCCCCTTGCTCAGGCCCAAGCTCCAGTCTTGCCTCCTCTCTCCATCATACTCTGTCAGCTATAGATTTTATTATGGGGGCACACACCAGCACCCAACCCTTTCTGTTGGTTCATTGAAAGAGGCGAACTCGGTCATCTGACTTCACACAAGGCCAGTGACTACAGTTCCAGGCGGCCTCCTGAGCCTGCTGGGAACCCCCTGTCTCTGCTGCCGCTTTCTCCGCCAGCTCCACACCCCTCACAGCGTTTTCTCAGCGCAGACTGCTAGATCATCGGTCGGCAGCTGGTGGTGTCAGCCTGCTCTTGAGGGCAGCTGCATGGACGGGCACCGGCCTCACACATGTTGGGAGAATTTATCCCCTACATGCTCTAACACACGTTTTGTGTGTGTGTGTGTGTGTGTGTGTGTGTGTGTTCAATTACACTTCAGCTGTGCTCAAGGAGTGCCCTGGCTCTGTGTTTAGGGATCAGTCTTGTAGGTTTGGGGCACCATAGGGGGTGCCTGGGATTGTAATTGTATATCTCACTGTGGTATAATAAAGTTAAAAAATTAAAAATGCAAAAAAAAAGGAGTGATTCCTGAGTGAAGAGCCAGGAATAAACCTTGAACACCACTGAGTGTGGCTCAAATGATGCCCCCCCAAATAAAAAAGAATAAGAAGGGAAGAAAGGGTAGCCAGTTTTGCCAGGGTCACCCATAGCACCATTGAACTGGGGACATCGTGGATCCTCCTTCCCGCCTCCAGCACCTCTGGACACCAAGCCAGTTCAGCCTCACCTCCACAACTCAGCGTCTGCCTAACTGTCTCGCCCCACGTGCTTTACTGTGCTCCAGTCTCTCGGCCACTGAAGTGAATAGGACAGTTCAAAGTGATCCTTACTACCTCCCTCTGCCCAGATTCTTCAGAGACTGTATCTAGGCTGGAGGCAGATTGCAGAGGTTTAGACACTTGCTTTGCACGGCTGCCGGCCCCCGTTCAACGTCTGGCACCATTTATGGTGCGCCCAAGTACAGTTAGGAGTGATTTTTGGTCAGAGCCAGAAGCAAGCCCTGAACACTGCCAGTTGTGACCAAAAACAAAAGCAAATAGAAGACTATCAGTCACTCATCACTGCAGCAGCAGAAATAGGATCTGGCTAGAGCATATTTCTGGAATAGAAAATAAATCTAATGAAATGACATTGCTTCATTCATGGGATAACTAGATATTTGGACTCAGGGAGTGACCGTGAAGTAGATCATGCTAACACCAAAATTACATCTTTGGAGCATTCTGGGGCTAGTGTGGGTGCCACTACCACCCAGCCACCCCCATCAGGGTCCGTGTGCCACTGTCCTCTTGTAGCATCCCTGAAAATCACAAGACCCAATGGGAGCTTCTGATTGGCAGAACTTAAGCTTAGGAAGCGGAAGTGAAATAAAATTAATATCTGTGCTGATATCTGTGCTGATACCATTTCCACCAAAACTCTGCAGCGCCACCCTCAAGAACATCATATGACAATTAGAATGGGAAGGAATGGGAGTGAAGATAGAAGCGGTTGGCAACTACACCACCTCCGCTTTGCTGATGGCATCGTTCTAATAACCGCGAAACATTAGCCAAGCGGCACAAATGCTGGCTGACTTCTACCGAGAATGTGGAAACATAGGTCTACAGCTGAATCTCAACAAAAACAAAGTTCATGAAGAATGAACTAGTTCCAGAGGCCCCATTCACTCTCAACAGAACAAACATCTCTGAATGCAGCAGTTATGTGTACCTAGGTTGAGAAGCCAACATGATGAACGACGTAGCACCTGAGCTGTGCAGGAGGAAGAGAGCAGCATGGAATGCCTTCAAAGGCATCAAGAAATAGCTAAAAAGGACAAAGAACCTCCGGCTCCGGGCACATCTCTTCAACTCTACCTTTCTCCCTGCATTAACATACGCCTCAGAGACCTGGGCCCTACGATAGCAGGATGAGAATGCTATTGGATCTCCCAAAGAGGAATCAAAAGAGCTATGCTTGGAATATCATGCCTCACTCTATTGAGAGAAGGAATCTGGAGTTCTGACCTCCGTCGCTATTCCAGAATCAGGGATGCTGTCTCGTTTGCCGAGTCATCGAAAATCAGATGGGCTGGACATGTAATGCGATTGGAGACAACCGTGGACTAGAGCTATTACCGACTGGATCCCCCGGGATGTCAAAGATCACGTGGCCGCCCACCTACAAGATGGTCAGACTTCTTTGTCAAGACCCTGAACAAATGTTTTGAGGTGCTTCGGTTTTCTTGGAGCAAGCAGATGCCTTTGGGCTACACTGGCACATGATAGGAACAAATGGAAATGTTACTGGCGCCGCTCAAGCAAATCGATAAATAATTGGGATGTCAAGTGATCAAGTGATTGTTTATGCCTGAAATGTCCTTTTCTCAGTTTTGGTAAATGTATTATTAGTACCTTTTTCAATTATTTGTAAATGGCTTTAACTATTATCTCATAAAGAACCTTCCATGACAATCCCTAGTTTCTTTTGTTTTATTTTTCCTTTGTAGTAATAAGCACAATTTTTCTTGTGGTGTGGCTGCACACCTGGCGGTACTCAAGGCTTACTCCTGGCTCTGCTTGGGATCACTGCTGGCAGGGTTTGGGGAACCTTACTCCTGGCTCTGCGTTAGGGATCACTGCTGGAGCCTAGTTGGTGACATGCAAGGTAAGTTTCCTGCTCGCTCTGCTGTCTCTATGGTCCCTAATCAGCACAATATTAAAAAAATTCTTTTCTTGGGGGGGGAGCGACAGCCCAGCGGGTAGGGCATTTGCCTTGCAGCTGCCTGCCTGTGCCGCCTGGTTCGTCCTGGCATCCCATATGGTCCCCCGAGCACACCAGGGTAACTTGAGTGCAGAGCCAGGAGAAACCCCTGAGCATTGTTGGGTGTGACCCAAAAAAAAAAAAAGATCTTTTCTTAATGCACTAGTTTCTTTCATATTTGATGGGATACTGAGATTTACAATACTGTTAATGGTGGTTTCCCACGTACATAATTCCAACACTACACTCATCACCAGTGTACCTGAAACAGAAAATTAGGAGGCAAAAGCAAGAACAGAGTCAGGACTTCTGAGTGATCCATTCTAGGAGCTGGGAAGAAATGACTGCATCATAAATCACAAAGTACAAGAACAGAACAAGTGAGCAAGTCTGGCCCAGGCTGAGTTGAAGGAATAGGGTTACAGAAACAATTAGTAAATGTCAATATTGAACTGAAATGATATTAATCACTGTACCGACTACTGAGACGTTAGTAGCAATGTTAGCCACCATTGTGTATATCACATGAAAAATGTTTTCCTTAGCATGTAGCTTATATCTAGACTATAAAAGCTCTTTGTTACCTATGCTCAGGGCTAGACCCTTCTGGCGATAGCCAGGTCGGAGTCCTCTTGCATAATAAAACTGCGTTGCCTCCCTCATACTTCTGGGAGCTGCCTGCTTCATGGCCAGATTTCTGTAACGGACTCCCTCCCACCCTCACGCCCGCCACACCAACTCCTCATTGTCTCTCCCTTTCAATCCCTCCTCACCCAAACCCAGTTTGGTGGGTCAGTTCTCCCATTGCCTGTGGTCTTGTGGTTATCTTGTTGTGTATCTCAATGGCCCACATAGGAGAGGGATCATTCTGTGTCTGCCCTCTCCTCTGATGGACTTCACTGGGCATGACAACCTCTGGTTCCATCCATATATCACAGAATAGAATGATTTCATTCTCATGACCTGAATAAATGGTTTGAGGCTCTTCCATGTTCCTGAAACGAGCAGATACCCTTGGGCCACACTAGTACGTGATAGGGACATATGAAGATGTTACTGGTGCCCATTCAGCAAATTGATGAACAAAAGGAAGACAAGTGATAAGTGAAGTGATGCTCAGTGGTCACTTCCAGTGATGCCTGAGAAACCATCTGTGGTGGTACTGGGGATCAAACTAGATTCAGCTGTGAAAAGAGAAGCACCTTAACCCTTGTACTTTCTCTCCTGGCCTCCAATATTAAGTTGTCTTCTTGGTATGTCCACTTTTCCCCTCTTGCTCTAAAACATGTCTGCCATTTTCACATGCTTTATTACTATAGTAACCCCTAATGTCCCAAATAGTATCTACATATTCTTCTATCTTGTATCCGTTAGGTAAACATTTGAGTGCAAATAACAACAACCACAATAAAGACCAATCACAAAATGTACAAATAGGAACTATTTTAGACAAAGAAATCAAGAGGTAAACAAGAGCTGGCATTGTACTAGGGAACTTATCACTGCACTTGGCACAGGTTCTTACTACATTTCTGCTCTGCAGCATTTGATGTTTCTTCCCACGTCTGTTACCTTGTGCTTACAAGAGGACCCCTTTGATGCCAGGGGTGACAGTACTCAAATGTGACCAGAAGCAGCAAGGAAGGACGAGAGAGAAGCAGGGAGGACAGCTGCCAGCAGTCCCCCTGGAGCAGATTTTCTTTTCAGATTCTTTATCCAGAACTGGGTCAAAGCTCCAGCTCCAAAAATGGAAGTTGGGAAGAGACCAGGGAGGGAATACAAATGGAGAAACTGATGCACCACTTGGGTCAAACATTATCCTGGACAATTTCTGTGAGGATGGCTTTAAATGAGAAGAGCATTTTAAAGGGGAGAGGGAGTAAAGCAGATCACCTTCGCCCAATTGTGCGGTAGAGCCAGTTGGTTGGAAATAGAATAGAACAAAGCTGAGACTCTGCCCAAGTAAAAATTCTTTCTGGCCAGCTGCCTTCAAGTCAGGACTCGCCTTCTGCGCCCCCTCCCTGCCTTCTGACTCAAGCTGAAACTTCTGTTTCCTGA